>CM053792.1:896222806-896485306 GCA_028749045.1 Cupressus sempervirens
CTAAGGGTCCTAGGACCCCTAAGGACATATGTCATCATTTAATGGGTCGAAGGGGTTCATAGGTCAACCTATGATCTCCTTTAATCCATATGAACAATTCAAATATGTCCCTATGAGTCCTAGGACTCCTAGAGACATATGTTGTCGTTTAATGGGTTGAAGGGGGTCCTAGGTTACCCTATGACCACCTTTGATCCATATGAACGATTCTAATATGTCCCTAGAGGTCCTAGGACCCCTAGGGACAAATGTCTTCATGTAATAGGTCGAAGGGTGTCATAGGTCAACCTATGACCCCTTTGACTTATATGAATGATTCTAATATGTCCCTAGGGGTCCCAAGACCCCTAAAGACATATGTCATCATGTAATGTGTCGAAAGGGGTCATAGGTTGACCTATGACCCCCTTCGATCCATAAGAATGATTTTAATATGTCCGTAGGGGTCCTAGGACCTCTAGGGACATATGTCATTATGTAATGGGTCAAAAGGGATCATAAGTCAACCTATGAGCCCCCTTCGACCCATATGAATGATTCTAATATGTCCCTAGGGATTCTAGGACCCCTAGGGACATATGTCGTTATGTAATGGGTCAAAGGGGGTCATAGGTCAACCTATGACGCCCTTTGACCCATATGGATGATTCTATTATGTCCCTAGGGGTCCTAGGACCCCTAGGGATATATGTCATCATTTAATGGGTTGAAAGGGGTCATAGGTCAACCTATGACCACCTTTGACCCATAAGAATGATTCTAATATGTCTCTATGGGTCCTAGACTTGTAGGGACATATGTCATCATTTAATGGGTTGAATGGGGTCATAGGTTGACCTATGACCCCCTTTGACCCATAAGAACGATTCTAATATGTCCTTAGGGGTCCTAGGACCCCTAGAGACATATGTCATCATGTAATGCATCGAAGGGGGTCATAGGTCAACCTATGACCTCCTTCGACCCATAAGAACGATTCTAATATGTCATTAGGGGTCCTAAGACCCCTAGGGACATATGTCGTTATGTAATGGGTCGAAGGGGGTCATAGGTCAACCTATGACCCCCTTTGACTCATATATATTAATAATATACATATGTATTAATAACATACATATTAATATAATAATATATATTATATATATATGGTTATTATAGTTAATAAATATATTATGTTATTATATATATATATATTAATAACATATATATATATATATATATATATATATATATATATATATATATATATATATATATAACATTATTATATTTAGTAAAAATAATAATAATATAAATTATATTTATAGATTATAATGAGAATAACATAATATATTATTATATATTAATATATTATATGTTATATCTTTACATTATGTTATTATATATATATATATATATATATATATATATATATATATATATAATATTATAATAAATATTTACATAGTAATATAACAAAAATAATTTCTAAATCATAAGCTATAAATATTATGTTATAATATATATTACATAATTACATATATTAATAACATACATACATACATACATACATACATACACACACACACACACACACACATATATATATAACGTTATTATATATATATTAATAACATATATATATAAGGTTATTATATTTAATAAAAATATTACGTTATTATATATATATATATTAATAACATACTTATATAATATATATATATATATATTACGTTATTATATTTAGTAAAAATAATAATAATATAAATTATATTTATAGATTATAATGAGAATAACATAATATATTATATGTTGTATCTTTACATTACATTATTATATATATATAATATATTATAATACATATTTACATAGTAATAGAACAAAAATAATTTATAAATCATAAGCTATAAGTCTTAAATCCGGTTTTCCCTCCAAAATGGGTTGAGATTTCAAAATTTTCACCAAAATTCACCTAGCCATATCGGATATCTGATTTGAAATCTGATATCCAATTTCAAATTCGATATCCGATTTGAAATCCGATATCCGATTAGGCTTGGTATTTACCAAGCCTATCCGGTCAACCCAAAAGACATGTTTGAAGAGGGTTTTAGTGATACTCAGACTTCGAATAGTCGTCTGACAATGTTATTTTAATTGAAATTGAATGAAACGAAAAGGGTTTTTTAATATCGCTCTCAAGATTTCATCAATATAATTTCTGTCAAATTTTGAGATCGATAAGTATTTATTAGTTAATTATTAATGAAGATTATTGTGAAGTGTTGATTGACATACTGATTGAAAAATAGCTATCATTTTCAAACGGTATAACATTTTTAAATCTAAAAGTTGCATCACATTCTATGCTTCACCTAGTATAAGAAAAAAAAAAATTTGGTAAAATTTTCTATTAGTTAAGGTGGTCAGACACGGGACTTTTTTTTTCGAAAAAGTTTTGGTAGAAAATTCATATTTAATTATTTATTTGGAATAAAAATACCAAAAAATATGTGTCACATTCGGGCATGAGTCTATTTTTCATATCTATAATTATATTAAAAAAAATTATCATTTGATTTTGATTAAGGTGGTCAGACATACACCTCCTTTTTATTTTTGCCCTAAAATTTTTGCAGTACTGCATTAAAATTCAAACTTTTGACCAATCAATTATTTTGTTCTCCTAATAAGGCCTAGTAGTTTAGAAACTACATTCAATTTCCTATAGATTATTTTCTTACAACTTTTTGATATAAAGTCCATAACCACTTTAAATTATGTGTCAAGTTGACATAACCCTGATTTTCTGATTTTTCACTGCCACTTAAGGCCATAGTTTGGTACACCATGATCCTGCACATACCCATCTACCACTTATAATTACTCCCGTTATCTCTTTATCTTCTATTCGTTCTTCTTTTGGCTCCCTCCTATCACCATATCTTCCCCATATCTATCTCTTATACACATCTATATCCTCATAATCTCTCTCTCTCTCTCTCTCTCTCTCTCTCTCTCTCTCTCTCTCGCTCTCTCTCTCTCTCTCTCTCTCACACACACACACACACACACACACACAAACACACACACAAACACACACAATCGCTCCCTCTTATTACCATTGATTTCCCATATCTATCTCTTATACATAAACATCATATCCTCATAATTTCTCTCTTTTACACTCTCTCTCCGTCTTTCCATATTTTACCCTTATTTAGCTTCTTTATCTACCTCATGTCTCTCACCTTGTCCCCAATCTATCTTATCTATCCCCTATAATTACTCACTCTCTCTCCTTACCTTCTACTTACTCTTTCTATCACTCGCTCTTTTCACCACATCTTCCCCATCTCCATCTATTATGCATACACATCTATATCCCCTTAATTAATCTATTTTATAGTTCCCACCTCTCTCTCTAACACTTGATCATCTCCCTACTCTTACCATATTTTCCCCCTATTTACCTTCTTTATCTACCTCATGTATTTTACCTTGTCCCCTTTCTATCTTATCTACCTTGTATAATTACTCACTTTATCTCTTTACCACCCACTCATGCTTTCTATCACCATATATTCCCCATCTCTATCTCTTATACATACACATCTATATCCCCCAAATTCCTCTATTTTATAGTTCTCTCTCTCTCTCTCTCTCTCTCTCTCTCTCTCTCTCTCTCTCTCACTCTCTCTCTCTCTCTCTCTCTCTCTCGTATCCTCCTTTCACAATATCTTTCCCATCTCTCTCTATCTCTTATACATATACATCAATATCCCCCTGATTATTATCTTTTATGGTATGTGACACCTTTCTCTCTCACCATATTTTTCCCCTATTTACCTTCTTTATCAAGCTCATGTCTCTCACCTTGTCCCCGTTGTTTCTTATCTATACCCTATAACTACTCACTCTCTCTTATCCCTCTTTTCACCACATCTTCCTCATCTCTATCTATTATACATACACCTATATATCCCCTTAAAATTATTCTATTTTCTAGTCCCCCCCCCCCCCTCTCTCTAACACTATATCATCTCCCTACTCTCGCCATATTTTCCCCCTATTTATCTTCTTTATCTACCTCATGTCTCTCACCTTGTCTCCATTATATCTATCTCTTTATCTTCTAGTCACTTTTTCTCTCGCTCCCTTCTATCACCATATCTTCCCCATCTCTATTTCTTCTATATACACATCTATATTCCCCTATTTAATCTCTTTTACAGTCTCCCCTATCCCCCCCCCCCCTCCCACTCTCTTTGAGCTTTTCTCCTTTCTATCTTATCTACCACCTATAACTACTCACTCTATCTCTTTATCTTCCACTCACTCTTTCATTTACTCCCTCTTGTCACCATATCTTCCCATCTCTCTCTCTCTCTCTCTCTCTCTCTCTCTCTCTCTCTCTCTCTCTCTCTCTCTCTCTCTCTCTCTCTCTCTCTCTCTCTCTCTCTCTCTACCATTAACTACCTCATCTCTCTCACCTTGTGCCCATTCTATCTTGTCTTACCCCTATAATTAATCACTCTCTCTCTCTCTATCGTTATCTTCCACTCACTCTTTCTCTCATACCCTCCTTTCACGATAGCTTTCCCATCTATCTATCTTAAACATACACATCTATATCCCCCTGATTATTATCTTTTATAGTCTTCGCCCCCCCTTGTGCTACTCTCTCTCTCTCTCTCTCTCTCTCTCTCTCTCTCTCTCTCTCTCTCTCTCTCTCTCTCTCTCTCTCTCTCTCTCTCTCTCTCTCTCACCATATTTTTCCCTAATTTAACTTCTTTATCTAGCTCATCTCTCTCACCTTGTCCTCATTATGTCTTATCTATGACCTATAACTACTCACTCTCTCCTATTCCTCTTTTCACCACATCTTCTCCATCTCTATCTATAATACATACACATCTATATCCCCTTAATTAATCTATTTTCTAGTCCCCCCTCTCACTCTCTAACACTTTATCATCTCCCTACTCTTACTATATTTCCCTCCTATTTACCTTCTTTATCTACCTTATTTCTCTCACCTTGTCCTCGTTATATCTTATCTACCACCTATAATTACTTATTCTATCTCTTTATCTTCTACTGACTCTCATATCTTCCC
Organism: Cupressus sempervirens; assembly: GCA_028749045.1. Lineage (NCBI taxonomy): Eukaryota > Viridiplantae > Streptophyta > Pinopsida > Cupressales > Cupressaceae > Cupressus > Cupressus sempervirens. The sequence continues at coordinate 896,227,905 of CM053792.1, forward strand.
CATCTGTATTTCTTCTACATACACATCTACATCCCCCTAATTAATCTCTTTTACAATCTCCCCCCCCTCTCTCCCTCTCTCTTTAAATTTCCCCCCTCTCTCTCTTATAATTTTTTTGGTAATAAAGGATGAATTAATTTCTAATTAGATTAATGGTTGGGGTTCTATGTAACTAACCATAATTATTAAATATGCTTTTTTTTATACCACTCTACTTATTAAATTTATTTTTTTGGATGAAATAGTTCATGTATTTAGAAAATTTTATTTACTATGTATTGTATATAACTAAAAATTTAACTTTTACTTGTGTGCCTCTCTCTCTCTCTCTCTCTCTCTCTCTCTCTCTCTCTCTCTCTCTCTCTCTCTCTCTCTCTCTCTCTCTCTCTCCATTCTATCTTGTCTTCCCCCACCCTGCAACCCCCACTACACCCCCCCCCCCCCCTCTCTCTCTCTCCCAATTTATTAAATTTATTTTTTGGATGAAATAGTCCATGTATTTTAAAAAATTTATTTACTATGTATTGTATTTAACTAAAAATCTAACTTTTACTTAGTAACCTTCACTTTAACTAAAATACTAACTTTTATATACTAAACTTGTGTCTAACTTAAAAAATAAACTTATATTATCTAATCTTGAGTACAAATTTAAAATTTATTTCAAAGTTTTTAAAGTAATTAAATTTTTTTAACTTATTTTAACACTATATTTTATGAAAAATTCTTTTCAAAAAATTTCAAGTTTTCATCAAACACTTAGTTCAATACCCTCCCATCCTTATTAAAGGTGATAAATGAAAAAATTCAATGCCTAGATTAAATAGCGTTTATGGTTTGTATTATACTTGGGGTTATAATTTAGGGTTCATCTATATATAATTATTAAATATGCTATATTTTTTTATAACACTCTACTTATTAAGTATATTTTTCAGATGAAATAGTTCATGTATTTAACAAAAAATTATTTACTATGTATTGCATTTAACTAAAAATTTAATAACATTTTTTATAATAAAGAATGCAAGAATGATTTGATTTCTAATTTGAAGTTGGGTTCTATGTATGAACATAAATATATTTTGTAGGTTTAGATTTTAGTTTATTAAATGTTAGAACTGTCATTTTGATCTTATCTATTTTATTAAATTTAATCCAATTTATGTGATCTTTGAGTTTCCTTGCATTAGGCTCTCTATCTGAGCTTTCCTTCTATATTTTCCACCTGTCAAACCACATTTATTGTGGGATTTTTTAGGGTAGCTTATAATGCCTTTGGTTAGTGGTGACCTAGTTGTTGATACTAGTGTTCACGCTATTACTTTAGAAAGTCATGGCACCTCCACTGAACAAACATCCTCACAAATTCATCCTGAAGGTTTTTGATGAGGTAATATTGATATTATCCTTCCTTTGCAAGAATTTGATGTTGCTTGTGATTAGTTAGAACAAAATACCTTGATAGCCCCTATAAATAATTTATATAATGATTTTGGGGGTCTGTGCAAGTCAAGTAGGTAATTTTTCAAGTGAGCCCTAAGCAAGCAGTGTAGGCTTGGTAAGGTGCAATAAAAGCTTGAATTTAACTTTTGATGGGAACAAGGGATTGGCACATGCCAATATTTTTTAGGAAATGAAGGAGTAGGGTGTTAAGGGTTCATAACTCAAAGGAGGAGGGTGGGAGTGGATTCTGAAACCACTGGTGAAATATTCATTGTCATTTTCTTTGAAACCCTTAAAATAAGGGTTTTCTAAAGTCATACTATACGATCATCCCAAGGGCCTAAGACTTGAAAAATATTCAAGTTTAGGCCATAAGGAATCAAATTTATGAAGAAACCAACTGGCCTTGTTAATATTTTTGGGATTTATAGCTTGTTCCTTTTTCTAGGAGGGCTAATAGGGGCTCTTAGGGCTACAAAACTAAATAGGGTAATTTGGAGTTGTTGGTGTGTGGAACTCAAAAGAATGATGCAGAATGGTAGGAAATGTGTCAAGAATCCCATAAGGGGGGTTAAAATTTTATTTTGGCCCTTTAGGTGTATTTGGTGAATTTTTGGCACTCTAGGCCAAATAGTGCATTGTAGGTGAAGTGAAGGTAGAGGATGAAAACTTGAATTGTTGGGTGAGTTTCTTGGTGAAAGGGGATTAGGAAGGAGTCCTCTAGGTTAGGGTTTGTGATAGTAACCCAAAGTGGGCTAGGAGTAGCCTTGGAAGAGAAAGAAAGATCTGAAGTGAAGAAGCTCCCCATAAAAGTGCTATCAGAGCCATAAGATTGTGGTTTGTGCTGGTATGTTATATTCCATTGAGTCAAGTGGATCTTCAAAGATGGTTACCAATTCAGAGTTGGAAAAGGAGGTAGATGAGAAAAAGAAGCTCATTGAAGAGAAGACTAGGATTCTTGATGAGGCCATAGAGGAGATGAAAGATAATTTAAAGGAGATGGAAGATGCAACCCAAGCTAAGGAGGATGAAGATTTCAGAAAGGGTGAAGAGAAGGTGAGTTTGGAGGATGAGATACCTGAATTAGATCCTCCACTTGGTGAACAAGAACCATTCCGTAAAGCCCTCAAAGCATTCAGAGGAAAGAGTCTAGAAAATGTTTCACTATTCCATGGAAAGATGGATATAGAGGTGATCCTAGAATGGATAGAGAGTATTGAAAAATACTTTGAATGTGAGGGGACAAAAGAGGCCCAAAAGGTGAGATTTGTGAAATTCAAATTGAAAGGTCAAGCATTGGCATGGTGGAAGTTTGTGCAAGAGGAAAGAGAGAGTGAAGGGAAGAAACCTATAGCTAATTGGAAGGCTATGGTGGAAAATATAAAAGAAACCTATTTGCCAAAAGACTATGAGATTAAAATTCATAAGCAGAGGCAAAATCTCAAATAGAAGGATCTTGATGTGGCCACCTACACTGAGGAGTTTCAAAAATTGTCTCTATGATCAAGGGTGCAAAAGGTAGAAAGCATAAAGGTGGCTAGATGTCTAAATGGCCTTAAGTGGTCTATTTAGGATGAGTTGAGATTTTTTAGCCTCACCACATTGCAAATTTTCTTTCAAATGGCTAAGAAAGTGGAAGATAAGTTAAAGAAGAAAGGGGACTCAAGTTCCAAAAACAAAGGCAGGGGAAAAGACTTCAGAGGTGGCTCAAGAGGAGGCTCTAGCGAGAGGACTAATGAACAAAGAAGCTATGAGGATTCCAAGTAGAATGAGCAAGCCAATGAGACCAGTTAAAGGGAAGGCCCTAGTAGAGGAAGAGGATCCGACAATGGTGGTAGAGGCAAATATGGGAATGGTAGAAAAGGATCACACTTCAACAATATGAAGTGTTATAAATGTTAGGATTAACCTTAGACAGAAATAACAATTACATGCAAATATAAACAATATTAGAAAATAATAAATCACAATGAAGAGAACACAAGACACAAAGATTTAATGTGGTTCATCCAAACCCTAGGCTACATCCACCAAACAATAAGTTTAATGTTATTACAATCAAGTAATTACAACATGATTACAATTTGTAATCCTTTATAGCTCAATACCACTACAAGAAGCAATTTTTGCAGCATGCATTAAATGAAAATACTTAAACCTAATCTCTTTTACACTAGACTTTTACCTCAAATAATTATGAAGTATGTACAGTACTTCCCTGATCAGTCACTACAAACTAACAATCTCCCACTTGGGGACCAATCGGGCTCCACACTAGGCAACAATGACTTTGGCAAGTTGGGGCATCCTTCCTATAGATGTCTAGAGAAGGCATCATCATCCTATGGAGAGAATAAAATCACATACATCCAAGAGGAAGATAATCAGAAGGTAGGTGAAGTGGACCTTGACATAGAGAAGGGAAAAAACCTCATGTTGAGGAGAGTCTTAGTTAAGGAACTAGGAAAGGAGGAACCCAAGAAAAGAAGAGCACTATTTAGAACTACTTGCAATATATTAGGTAAGGTATTCAAAGTGATCATAGGCTTAGGGTCTACTAACAATGTACTATTAGAGGAAGCAGTACAAAATCTTGGATTAACAAAAATTTCACATGTGTGTCCTTATAGGGTGACTTGGTTGAACAAGGTGTAGAATATACTAGTAAATGAGAAATTTTTGGTAGACATCACTGTTGGTAAGTATTATGAAAAGGTCTTATGTGATGTGCTTCCCATGGATTCTTGCCACCTATTGTTAGGATGGCCTTGGCAATATGAGAAGGAGGCAGTGTATCATGGGAAGGAAAATAGGTATTCTTTCAAGAAGGATGGGGTCACCTAAAGGATACAGTCCATAGTGGAGGAAGAAAAGGTAGAGAAGGCTACTACCAACACATTTTTGATGAGTGGGAAAGAGTTCCTTAAGGACTTGAAGGAAGGTGAAGGTGTAGGGAATGCCATCATGGTGAAGCCTAAGGAAGAGAAGTCACCTTCACAATCACCTATACCTGTAGAGGTACAAAGCCTACTAGATCAGTTCAAAGATATAATTTGTGATGGAGCACCACCAACATTACATCCTAAGAGAGCCATAAGTCATCAAATTAAATTTATAGCAAGAGCATCAATACCAAAAAAAGTTGCATACAAGATGACTCTAGAGTAGAACAAGGAGATTGCAAGGCAAGTCCAAGAGTTACTGGGTTAGGGCTAATTTAGAAGAGCATCAATCCATGTGTCATACCAGTTGTTCGAGCACCTAAAAAGGGAGGTAAGTGGAGAATGTGCACTAATTCTAGAGAAATTAATAGAATCACAATTAGGTATAGGCTTCCTATTCCTAGGATAGAGGATCTAATGGGCTGTCTAGATGGGGTTGGGTACTTTTCCAAAATTGATCTCAAAAGTGGATATTATCATACTAGGATGAAAGAGGGTTATGAATGGAAGTCTTCATTTAATTCTATTGAGGGTCTCTATTAGTGGTTGGTAATGCCATTTGGTATTACCAATGCACCAAGTACCTTCATGAGAGTCATGAATGAGGTCTTGAAAGACTACATAGGAGTGTTTTTTGTTGTATACCTAGATGACATCCTCATCTTTAGCAAGAAAAAGGAGGAGCATATGAAACACCTAGAGATGGTGTTGAGGAAGCTTCAAGAGGAAAATTTAATAGTAAACCTAGAAAAGAGTGAGTATAGGAAGGAAGAGCTAGTATATTTGGGGTTTGTAGTATCCCAAGGGAATCTAAAGATGGACAAGGACAAGGTGGAAGAAATTTTGATTTGGCCTACCCCTAGATTTGATACTGAGGTCAGAACTTTTCATGGCCTAGAATAGTTCTATAGGAAGCTTATGAGGAGGTTTAGTGAGATTTATGCACCAATGAATGACACCATCAAAGGAGGCATTAAGAACAAGTTCACATGGACCAAAGCAATAAATGCAAGTTTTGAGAGGTTGAAGAAAAAAGTGGGAACTCAACCAATATTGGTTTTGGCTAGTTTTGAGAAACCCTTTCTAGTGGAGTGTGATGCTAGAAACATAGTAGTTGGGGTCATTTTAAGCCAAGAGGGAAGACTATTAGCATTTTTTAGTGAGAGGCTTAATGAATCCAAGACAAGGTATTTAGCATATGATTTGGAGCTCTATGCACTTGTCTAAGCACTCAAGAAGTGGAGGCATTACCTATTGCCTAAGGAGTTTTTTGACTTCATAGATAATCAAGCCCTAATCTTTATCAACTCACAAGAGAAGCTAAGTTTGAGGTACATCAAATGGATGGAGTTCTTGCAGTCCTACACTTTCATAATCAAACACAAAAAGGGCACAAACAATAAGGTGGAAGATGCTTGGAGTAGGAGGTTGCTGACAATACAAGAGGTCAAGTTGTAGAGCATAGGATTGGATAGTTTCAAGGACCTATATGAGGACACTAACTTTTTAGAGGCCTACAAGGTATGTACTAACTTTGCAAATTATTTTCATAGTGACTTTTTTTAATAAACCTTGCAGAATGGGTTATTTTTCAAGGGTCAATGGTTGTGCATCTCAAGGGGATCTATGAGTGAAAAATATCATACAAAAGAATCAGAATGGGAGCATCAGTGGGCACTTTTGTCTTAACAAGACTTTAGACCTTGTGGACAGGTTCTATTATTGGCCCAAGATGTAAAGGGATGTAAGGAGGTATGTGGAGCAGTGTGGTATATGTCAGAATGAAAAGGGAACTTCATCAAATGCAGGACTCTACCAACCTCTACCCATTCCTAATAGGCCTTGGGAATGCATCAGCATGGAATTCATAGTGGAATTACCAAGGACTAGGATAGGATTAGATAGTGTGTTTGTGGTGGTGGATAGGTTCAACAAGATGAGCCATTTCATCCCATGCAAGACGACACATAATGTAAGCAATATTGCCAATCTATTCTTCAAGGAGGTGGTTAGGATACATGGCTTACCAAGGAGAATATTTGTTGATAGATATGTCAATTTTATGGGGCACTTTTGGAAGACCCTATGGAAGAGGCTTGGACCCTTACAACGAAAATGAAAAATACCTTCAACCCTTACATTCAAATTAAGCAAGCAAACAAAAGAGGACTAGACCTTACCTTGAAAGAAAGTTCCAAATAGAAGAGGACGTGGATAATGAAAATGAATCCATCAACCTTACCTTGATGGTGCTAAAAATCTCTTAATTGGTCATACTTGAAGCCTCCCATTTGCACTTTGTTGCATGATATGAAATGAAGTTTCACTTTTCTTTTTTATTGTCAATATCCCTAGCAACGTTGAAAGTTTAACACCAAACTTAATTGTCATGAAACTTTCAACGTTATTGGGATCAAAAAAATTTTAAATGAATTTGACAAGCCAAATTGGCTCGTCATCAAAAATTAATGTCAAAGATTACCCCCAAATGTACTAGTGCCACCCCAATTTTACTTTCTATTTTCAAAGGTTTTTGCATTACCAAATATTGTGTCAATTGTTATGAATGTTTTATTGCTTTCAATCTTTTATGCATGCAATTAGATCAGATTAGTTTATGAAGAGTTAATTGGTGAATTGAAGTTAAAGTTTTATTAGTTCCTGATTAACCACCCCCCCCCCCCCCAATCACCTAGCCTTCTCTACATTTCCAACAATAACATGTCAACATACAATGATAAATTAAATAATATCCTTAGTTTCATTTTGATTCTCATTCATATCAACTCCCTTTGTGATCCTACCTAGATTTGTCTCAGCTACTTCCAAATGAATTCTCCCTCTTACAACTCTCAACACTCTACTGTGTACTTCTACATTCCATCAACTGAATACTTTCCTTTTTGGATACAAAACTCTCCCTCTTTCTCTTTGACATGAACTCTTTCTTATTGACATTAAAATCTCCCTCTTTAACATCAAATGCCAAAGGATACAACCTTTAAAATTATTTTATACCTTTTATACTAATTCATATGCAATATGCTATGCATTTCACACCTGAAGTGTGACAATTTGCATCCAATTGATAGATCTTCAATGGAACTTTATTGATGCATCACTATCTTGTGCTTTAGTGAGCATTAGATAGGGGAATAACCCCTAATTTACCTCTTAGATACATAAATGCATCCTTAGGTAATTCCTTAGTAAATATATCAGCTATCTTCTCCTTGGTGTTCATATATTCCAATCTCACCTCTTTTTCTTGAACCAATTCCCTTGGGAAATTATACTTGATTACAACTTTTTGTGTCATTGTGTGCATCACAGGGTTTCTAGATATTGATTGCACTTGTGTTATCACAATAGATAATCATTGGTTCCTTGATTTCCTTGTTCCTTCTTGATAGTAATTGCTTGATCCATATCATGTTCGAATAATTTACTATTGAAACAACATACTTTGCCTCTATTGTTGATTGAAAAATACAATTATGCTTTTTTCTTGTCCAAGATATTAATCTCTTTCTAAGAAAGAATGCTCCTCCACTGGTGATTTTTATATCATCAATGCTTCTTGCCCGATCTACATTAATAAAGGTTCTCAACTCAAGATTTAATCGTTTCTTATACCATAAACCATATTCTTTAGTTTCTTTTAGGTACCTCAAAATTTATTTTATTGGCATCATGTGATTTTATTTAGGATTTGAAGAAAACTTTGCCACTATGCCAACTGCTAGTGCAATATTAGGTCTAGTGTGTGCCATATACTAAATTTTCCCAATAATTGATCCGTAATTAGTCTGATTTACCTCTTTTGAATCATCATTCTTTGAAAGTTTATGTACAATAGACATAGGTGTTCTAACTAGTTTGGAATCTTTCATTCCAAATGTTTTAAATGTTTCTCGAATTTACTTTGATTGAGTGATGTATATGTCATCCTTCATTTGATGAACATATAGGCCAACAAAGAATTTTATCTCTCCAAACATAGACATTTCAAATTCTTTCCTTATTTTTTAGCAAATGATTGGCATAACATTTCTTGTCCTCCAAATATGATATCATCCACAAACATTTCTACAAGCAATATATTGTCTTGTGGTCCTTCCTTTATATACAAATTACTATTACCATTTGTCTTTTCAAAACCAATTCTTAATAGATATCCATGTAGCCTTTCATACCATGCTCTAGGATCTTTCTTTAGTCCATATAGAGCTTTTTGAAGCTTACATACCATGTATCTTTTGCATGGATCAATGAAACCCTCATGTTGTTCAATGTAGACTTCTTCTTTTAGGGTTCTATTTAAGAAAGCTCATTTTACATCCATCTAATATAATTTGAATCCCTTTTGTGCAGCATATTCTAGAAGTATTTTGACTCCTTTTAGTCTTGCAAAAGGGGCAAATGTTTCTTCATATTCAATACCTTAATCTTGTTCATAATCTTTACATACTAGTCTTTTCGTGTTCCTTGTTACTTCTCCTTTCTCAGTTAACTTAATTTTGAATATCCATTTTGTACCAATCCCATTCTTATCCTTAGGTCTAGGTACAAGAGACCATGTGTTATTTCTTTTTATTTGCCCAAATTATTCAATCATTGCCTCTATCCAACCTTCATTTTCTAAAGCATATTTTACAAATCTAGGTTCAAATTCACTAAGAAAACATGTACCTTTTAATTTGTCCCTTGTCAGTATGCCATATGTCTCTCCTCGAATTATTTTTTTAGATGCATGATGTCTTATAGCATATTTTGCAAGTCTTGAATCTTTCTTTCTTGATTCTAAACTTCGTTCTCCATGATCTTCTATCATTTTCTCTAGTTCCTCTGGCTGATCTAGTTGTAACTTGGGTGCCTCTATCTATGACTCGAGTACCTCTATCTATGACTTGGGTTCCATTTTCTATGACTCGAGTTCCTTTGTCTATGACTTTGGTTGTTCTTCCAATGATTTGCTAGGTTTTCTCCATTGATTCTTGGCTTCAACTATTTGAGGTGAATTCTTAGGTTCCTCCTCATTGTAAAAAAACTTTCTATAGTCTTTAGGCTCTTTGTTTCCTTGTTCTTCACTTCTTTCTGCAAACTCATCAATCTTCACATGTGTACTTTCTATGACTTTGTGAGTAGAAAGATTCAAACATTTTTATGCCTTACTCTTATTTGAGTAACCTAGGAATATACCTTCATCACTTTTTTCATCAACTTTTCCTTTCCTTACATCTTTCAAGATATAGCATTTTCTTCCAAATACTCTGAGATAAAAAAACATTAGGCTTGTACCTATACCTTTCTTTAGTTGAACTTGGTTGTGTATGAATTATTATGTCGATTACTTCTCTCTAGTATTTTGGTGCAACATTTTTCTCAGTCATTAGTTTTCTTTCACATTCCATGATGGATATGTTCCTTCTTTCTTCTACACCATTTTTATCTAGAGTTCTAGGTGTTGATACATGTGTTTTGATTCCTCTTTCATTGCAGTTTTCATTGAATTCACTTGAGATGAATTCTCCTCCTTTATCTGATCTCAAGAATTTCAGATTCTTCCTTGTTTCCTTCTCAATTATATCCAAATACCATTTGAACTTTTGAAAAGCATCAGATTTATCTTTTAAGAACATTGTAGTCATCATCCTAGAATAGTCATTGACAAATAGAATGAAGTATGTGTCTTTGCAGTATCATTCTATACCTAATGGTCCATAAAGATTTGTATGAACTAGTTCCAAAACTTCTTCATAATTAAAAGACTTACTTCTAAAACTTATTTTAGTCATCTTTCCAATTTGATATTGTATACACATGTCCATATCAGGTTTCTTCAGATTTGGTATGCATTTTACTCTTTTGTTGTTTCTTACGATAACTAGGTTATCAAAGTTAACATGACACATTCTTTTATGTCAAAGCTAGTTGTCCTCTATTTGAGCTAATAAACATGTAGTTTTAGTGAGATTTAGGTAAAACAAGTTACCTTTTGTCTAATTGTCAGTCCCAACCAGGTTTCCTTTTCCATCCAATAGTTTAGCTTTTTCATTCATGAATTCCACCTTGCATCCTATATTTTTCATGTGTGCTACATTGAGTAAATTATGTATTAATCCTTTAACCTAGTAGGAATTTTCACATTTGATTCCTTCAGTTAATGCTATGATTCCTTTTCCTTTTACATAACATGGTTCATTGTTTCCAAATCTAACACTCCCACCATCATAGTGTTCTAAATGTTCAAACTTTCTTTTTTCACTAGTAATGTGATGAGAAAAACCACTATCTATGTTCCATGTATCATTTTTTCTAACATGAGAAAGAAGTTCCATCTTTTCATTTTCCTCATATCAGATTCATCCTTAATAGAAATTTAAACTTCTTTTTCTTCATTTCATCACTATCAAAATCTTTAGCAATGTAACAAGATTTCTTACCTCTTTCTTTGTAGTCCTTCTAGTTCTTGAATTATTTCTTTCCTTTGAACCTGTTATTTACTTTCTCATATTTATCTTCTTTGTTTGGACATCTTGCAGCAATATGACCAACTTCTTCACATGAGAAACAAATCAATAGAATTTTGCATTTGAATTTTCCTTTCCCTTTTGATACTCTTTTTACAAGTAGGACTTCAATGACTTCAAGGTCTTCATCTAATTCTTCTTCTTCACTGTCAACCTATTTTCCTTTTGAGTTTCCTCCTTTTCTGTTAAGAGTTAGTTTGGCTTTGAGAGCAGATTCAGAGTTGCTAGGATTAGGAGCATAGTTATCAAAGTTATCCAATTTAAAAGCAATCAATCTTCCCACAAGTGCATCCAAGATTATATCATTTTTAGAATTGCATCTCATCTCTTGAATTTCTGAAACTTTAATTGTGTAAATAGGAAAAAGAGTTCTTAGTACCTTGTTGACCACTATTTCACCAGTTATTGTTCCTCCTATAGCTCTAATTACACTCATACTTTCTTTAATTATTTCACTATATTGGACATTTTTCTCACCTTCTTTCATTTTTATTCGATAAAACTTGCCTCTTAAAAAATTTTCCTTGGATCTGTGCACATTTATACCACCTCCATAGACTTTTTGCATTTTTTCCCACATTTCAAACATAGTAGGATAATTTTTAACCTCATCAAACTTAGAATAGTTGAGACAGGAATCTATATCAATCATCATTATATTGTGATCCTTTCCTTCTTTCATTTGTTCCACAATCATAAGCTTAGGTGGTGGTGCATATTTTTTTTTCCAAGTAGAACAAGCCAATATCACTAATGCTCGATAGGCGCAACTTAATCAATTCCTACCATGTTGAAAAGTTGTCTATGTTAAGCTTGGGAATCTCCCTTCTATATGACATCTTGATCTTTAGCTTAGGTCCTTGAAACCTTTCTTGTAAGCATCAAATGCACTGATACCAATTTTTGGAAATGAAGAATGTAACTAAGAGGGGAGGGATGAATCAATTACCACAAAAATATTCCATGTCCCTAGATGTCAGACTAAACTTTTTACTGATAATGCAATATTCTCCAGCTCGGTTAAAACTAACAAAGTAGTCTTATGAATATTAATCTATTTTAACCTTTAGTAACTTAGTTGTATAAATATTAAGCATAAAGAAAATAACATGAACACAGATGACACCTAGATTTAACATGGAAACCCAATTTGGGAAAACCACCATGCAACTAGTCATAGTATTTTCACTCTTTTGAAGTGAGCCCTATTAGGAACCAACCTTGTTAAAGGATACAAAACGTACTATTAAGTATGAATTTGTTAGAAGATTTAGATCACCCTACTAGGAGTGGCCTGGTTAGAGATCTTCAAACGCTTCAATCTTGAAATCTCACCTTATTAGAGGATGTACTAATATGTCTATTAAGTCAACTCTATTAAGAGATTTCTTCACTGCTACAATGGTTAGAAGGTAACAACAATTTGACCTGATTTATGAAGCAACTTCCTTTGCAAATTCAAATCTCTATTCTAGCTTGACTTTTGGATCCTTATTGATTAGATGTTCTTTACAGCTTATCTTCCACACATTTTTTCTTTTCCTTTACCTTCACTCACATATCCATCTTATTCCGACAATATTGATGATACTTGTACGAATCAGAAACATTGAATAGAGGAGATATATCCATGCTATCAGGTAATTCAACTTTATAAGCATTATCATTGTCAAACTTTCTCAAGATTCTAAAAGGACCAAATTTATTCATTCTCAATTTACTATATGTGCCAATGGGAAATCTACCCTTCTTCAAATGAATCATTACCTCATCACCAACTTCGAAACTCATATGTCTTCTAGACTTAGCTACATCCTCCTTGTATTTTTTATTACTCTATTCCAACTTATGTTTCACTCCCTCATGCAAAGAGTTCATAAATTCAAAAAATTCATCACCTTTAGCATTCCTTTTCATTTAACGAACAACATCCTCAAATATGAGATACCTTTAGGTTGTGTTCCAATAACAATCTCAAATTATGTCTTACTAGTACTCTTGTTCATAGAATTATTAAATGCAAACTATTCTTGTGCCAATATGAAATCTCAGTTACTCATTTTTTTCCAAACTAAGTATCTCAATAAATTACTGAAGCTTATGTTCTCGACATTTATTTTCTCATCAGTTTGTGAATTGAATGAAGGAATGAACTTTAACTCGGTCTCCATTTTCTTCCATAAAGTCTTCCAAAAATAAGAAACAAACTTAATATCTTGATTAGATATAATAGTCCTTGGTAATCCATTCAATCTAACAACCTCTTTGAAGAATAGCTCAGCAACATATACTACAACACATGTTTTATTACATGGTATAAAATATTTCATCTTAGAAAATCTATCAACAACGAAAAAAATATAGAATCATGTTCTCTTGTAGTCCTTAGTAAGCCAAGCACAAAATCCATATTGATATCACTCCAAGGTTTCTCAAGAACTTAAATAGGTGTATACAATTCATTATTTTGACTTACTCCTTTTTCAAGTTGACAAACACCATAACGCCTTCCAAACTTATGAACATCCTTATACAAGTATGACCAATAATAATTTTCCTTAAGCAAATTCAATGTCTTATCAATACCAAAATTTATATCTAATCCACCACTATGTCTCTCCTTAATCAAATTAACTCTCATAGATCCTCTTAGTATACATAATTGGTTTCCTTTGAACAATATACCTTCCTAAATGAAATAATCTTCATGCTTATTCAATTGATCTAGTACTGGTGCTCTAAACTCTCTCCATGCCTCAGAAAAATTATTGTTAGTCTCATACAAATCCTTCATCTTATCAAAGCCAATAACTTCAACTTCCATCTCGGTTAACAAAGATCTTTTGCTCAATGCATATGCAACTTGGTTAGATACCCCACTCTTATGTTTGATCACAAATATGAAATTAACCCACTTCATATTTCTTTAATTCAATTTATGCTAACTTCCCAAATATTTTAAAGCTTTATGATCAATATACAACACAAACTCCTTAGGAATCAAATAATGTCTCCACTTCTTCAAAGCATTAACAATAGCATCGAACTCTCGATCATACACATAATACTTTTTTTAGCATCATTCAATTTCTCACTAAAGAAAACTTCCTGACTCAACACAACTCTAATTGCACTATCACTTGCATCACACACAACTTGAAAGACTTCACTGAAATCAAGCAAATCTAATATAGGTAATTCAACAATCATTTGTCTCAAAGTCTCAAAACTCCTATCTGCATTTGTATCTACTTGAAATCCCTTATATTTCCTCTCATTCTCTTAGTCCTAATGGAACAAACTAAACTAAATTTTTTGATGAATTTCCAATAAAAACTTTCCAACCCATGAAATGATCTTACCTCATTCACATTCTCAGGTGTAAGCCACTCAATAATTTCTCTAATCTTCTAAGGATCAATATTCAAACCATTAGCATAGATCACAAATCCTATATACACAATTTCCTCCTTCATAAATGAACACTTCTTCAAATGTATCATCAACTTCTCCTCTTTCAATCTATATAAAAATTTCCTAATATGCTCAAGATTTTCTTCCTTAGTCTTACTAAATATCAGAATATCATCCAAATCAAAAATCAAAAACTTACTTGAGAATTTCTCCAAGACGTCATTCATCAATCTCATGAAAGTACTAGGTGTATTAGTCAAACCAAAAGGCATAACCAACCATTCATACAAACCTTATTTTTTCTTGAAAGAAGTCTTCCACCAGTCACCTTCTTTGATTCTAATCAGATGATATGCACTCTTTAAGTCAATCTTTGTAAAATAACTTGTTCCACTCAAACAATCCATTATATCATCCATCCTCAACATAGAAAACCTATATTTTATTATTATCTTGTTAATAGCTCTAAAATTAGTACACATTATCAATACACCACTCTTCTTAGGTTCTAATATAGCAAGTACAACATGTCAACTCAAACTTTCTCTGATCAAACCTTTTTGTAATAATTCTTGCACTTGCATGTTAAGTTCTTCATCCTCAGTAGGTGTCAATCTATAAAGTGTTTTGTTTGAAAAAAGAGTTGTCGGAATCATATCCATAAAATGGAGTATACTCCTTACTGGTGGTAAACCATCAAGTAAATTATCTAAAATAATCTCCTAATACTTAGTGAGAAACTTTTCAACTTCTGTTGGAATTCGGTTAACACTAGCATAACTCGATGCACTAGTAATCACAACAAAATTAACTTTTTCTTTCCCTATATCCTTGAAAATTTGATTTACATTAACCATGCAAAACCATACCATGGTACAATGATTCCCTTCATGTGCCTCTATCAAAAGTAACAAGACTTGTCTTTTTCCATTTTCCAAAATAGTATATTGATTCAAATACCATCATGTAATGCTTGCTTATCATACTGCTAGGGTCTACCCAAGAGTATATGGAAACAATCCATAGGCTTTGTATCACACTGGACTTCATCATAGTAATTTATAATCTTGAATTGTAAAAGGAATTGTTCACTTACTATCAACTTATTCTCATCCTTTATCCAAGCAACTTGATAGGGTTTAGGGTGTCTCATCCTCTACAATCACAACTTATTAACCAGCTCCTCTAATGCCAATTTTTTTGAACTACCCGTGTCAATGATCACCTTACACTATTTTACTACAATCTTGTGCATGTTCTTGAAAATACTTCTCCTCTGGAGGCATTCTTTATTAGTTCTCTCATTACACAAATTTCTCCTTACCATCAAATATTTACACTTTTTAGGTCCATTTGGTGGACTCACAAATTCTCCTTGAACTAAGGCATTTGTGTTACTACCTTCAATTTTCTTACACTCAAAGGCCCTGTGTCCTTCTTCACCACATTTGAAATAGGTTCCATGAAATCCTCCTCTTCCATAACCACCTCGGTATGAACCACCTCTTCCTTAATGAGAACCACCACCTTTCCACTTGGTCTTTCCTTTCTCATCACCTTTCAACTTAGTTTTTCCATTATCTTGTATAGTATTATCAGATATGGTATTTTATCCATAAGATCTACCTCTTCCTCTTTGAAATCTTCCAACTCTACCTCTTTGTTGTTGTCCATGTTTCTTTGTCAAGATCTCCTCAGCTTTCAAGGCATATTGATATGCTTCTTCCACACTATCCAATTTCCCAAAATTGATCTCATCTTAAATTTTAGTTCTCAAACCATTAAAATACCTATCTACTTTCTATACTTCATCATTAACATCTCTAGATCTAATGTCTAATATGTAAAACTCCTCAGCATACTCTTCCACACTCATATCATTTTGGCTTAAATTTTGCATCTTCCTCAACAAATTAGCTTGATAATCAGAAGGGAGGAACTTCTTTTTTAGTTTATTCACCATATTCATCCATGTCTTGATCTTCTCTTTCCCTTTGTTTGTGTATCAATTTGCAAATTCTCCCACCATAGTCAAGCATGGCCCTTTAACTTGGTGACTATTATTTTCACTTTCTTATTATCAAGGGTGCCTTCAAATTTAAATAACTTTTCCATCTCAGAGATCCAATCCAACAAAGTGTTCATGTCCAGCCTTCCATAATAACTAGTAACCTCAATTGCAAGCTTAGGATGTGCCCTTGATAAAATTCTTAGCAATCTTTCCTCATCAAATTCCACCTCATGTTCAGGATTAAGGTTTGGTGCTCCTTCATCATCACTAACATCATCAAGATGTACTCCTCTCATTTGGGTTGCCTTCACAACATCTAATCTAGCTGCAATTTGTCTCAACATATTCATAATCACATTATCAACAATTCCTCTACCACAAACCTTTTTGACAATAGGTTCCTATAAGATCATAACCCTTTGCAAGTTATAGGTCAAAGCTCATTTTTTCCACCCTATAACCAACTCACTTAGGGTTATACACAATCTAATCTCCACAAGGGTGAAACCTATGCTCTAATACCACCTAACACAAGGCAGGATGATAACTAAGGCCAAGGGCCCACCTAATTACCACACAACCTCTTTGATTTTACACAACAAAAGAAAATCATAAAGTGACAATGCCAAAAAGGAGAGAACAGGAAGGGTCTTTATTATTCAACAATCTACTTCATACATGCCTAACTATGAGACCTTTTGGATCACATCCAATACAAATATTTAGAGACAGGAAATATCCTCCATCTTGTGAGATCTACGATCCCTAGTTTAGATTCTAACTCCCCTACTAATTCCTTCCTGTTAACCTAGACAAGGATCTTTTATTTATACTTTCCAAAATGGCTTACAAAATATTCTAGATCATCATAATGGAGAAGGTCGACCAAATAATAGTTTACACATATCTCAATGATTAATCCAATACATTAAATCATGACCATGAATAAAATACACAAGTTATCTCTCAAAGAAGAACTGAAAAGATAAATTGATAAAAGAAGAACAAGATGTTAGAGTAAATAATTATTTATTTATTCTATTTACTTAAGCTTACTTAGGTTAATGAATTTATTTAATATTTAGTATTTAATAATTGTAGTGGTTAGTTGTTGACAATACAAGAGTTTGTTCCCTTCTAGCGTGTTCCACCTTTTTGTGGATGCTTGGTTGTCAACCTTATCTTCTACCTCCTTCTAGCTTGTTCTACAAGCTTCCATGAGGCCTTTATAAGTGGTCTCTCCCTCATTATATTTCACATCACATTTTTCATATTGTATATACATATTTTCTTGTGTTTGCATATCTTGTTGTCTCTCATGTTCGTTTAGGGTTTTTCCCTAGCTCCACGCTCTTCTCTCCTTGGCTTTCCTTTGACAGGTTATTGCATGCAAGTGATCTTGGGCATCTTTGGAGTTATATTTCATCAACTCCAACATGGTATCAGAGCCTGTAGGGCCCATTTTCCGTTGCACCACTCAACTGTGAGACTCCCACTTAACCGTGAGACTTTCCTGCAGAGGATAACTGAAAGACAACCTTGCTCTGATACCACTTGTTAGGATAAACCACGGACAGAAATAAAAACTACATGCAAATATAACCAATAACATAAAATAATAGAACACATAGAAATGAACACAAGGCACCAAGATTTAACGTGGTTCACCCAATCCTTGGGCTACGTCCACCAAACAGCAAGTCCGATCTTATTACAATCCAGTGATTACAACCTGATTACAATCCGTAATCCCTTACAGCTCAATATCGCTGCAAGAACCAATTTCGTATCACAACATTATAAAAAAAATACCCAACCCTAAGCCCTTTTATACAAGTATTAAACCGCTTTAGGGTTATAACATGTCGGCCATATGTCAGCCATAATATGTCGGCTACCATATCAGCCACTGCCCAAAAAATTTTCCCACTATTTATGAAGTATGTACAGTACTTTCCTAATCAGTCACCACAATATAACAATCTCCCACTTGGGGACTGATCAGGCTCCACACTAAACAACAATCTCCCACTTGGAGACTGATCCTGTAGCAATACCACTACCACATGGGGCTCCCACTGGATCAAACCATCCTGGACTCTACTGTTCTTTTATTCATGTTAAGTCTAAAAGACCAACCGAAGCTGAAGAGGAGTTCAGCTTCTCCCTTGTTACAACCTTTGTCAATAGATCTACTGGATTGTCATTGGTATGTATCTTCTCCAGCTTTAACTATCCATCCTCCAAAACTGACCGAATGAAATGGTACCGCAACTGTATGTGTTTGGTCTTAGAATGCAGAGCTGAATTCTTAGCAAGATGAATGGCACTCTGACTATCTGTGAACAAATAATTATCCTTCTGAGGATGTCCTAATTCTTCCAAGAAGAACTGAAGCCATATCATCTCTTTGGTTGCCTCTGTAGCAGCAACATACTCTACCTCTGTAGTGGAGAGAGCATTAATCTTCTGTAACCTAGAAACCCAGCTCACGGCTGCCCCACCAACAGTAAAGACATAACCTGTAGTACTCCGCTTGGTATCAATATCCCCAGCCAAATTTGAGTCAACATAGCCCTGTAAATCAGTAGTAGAGCCTCCAAATTGTAAACACTTATTGGATGTTCCTCTCAAATATCAGAGAATCCACTTGACAGCATTCCAATGCTCAAATCTTGGATGACTCATATACCTGCTAACGACTCCCACTGCATGTGCAATATCTGGCCTAGTGCATACCATAGCATACATCAAACTTCCTGCAGCTAAAGCATATGGTACCTTGGACATCTTATCCTCCTCTTCCTGTGTCTTGGGACACATCTCCTTAGTCAATTTCAAATGACCAGGTAAAGGTGTGCTGACAGCTTTAACATTCTCCATAGAGAAACGTTGCAACACCTTCTCAACATAATCAGCTTGAGATAGCGTCAATGTTTTGTTCTTCCTATCTTTGAAAATCTTCATACCAAGGATTTGTTTTGCTGCCCCCAAATCCTTCATAGCAAATGCATGTGCTAATTGGCATTTCAGCCCCTTAATATGATCCATGTTAGACCCAGCTACAAGCATATCATCAACATATAAACATAAAATAATGTAGCTATCATCATCCAACCTCTTAAAATAAACACAGTAATCTGAATGACACCTATTTTATCCATGCTCATGCATAAAACTGTCAAATTTCAGATACCATTGCCGAGGTGCTTGCTTCAAGCCATATAAACTTTTCTTCAATTTGCACACTAAGTTCTCCTTACCTTTGACCTCAAAACCCTGTGGATGAGCCATATATATTTCTTCATCCAAATCACCATGAAGAAAGGCTATTTTAACATCCATCTGCTCTAAATGCAAATCTTCAGTAGCCACAAGACTTAAAATAGTACGAATAGAAGTCATTTTAACAACAGGAGAAAATATCTCATCAAAATCAATTCCCTTTTTCTGTGCAAATCCTTTTACAACTAACCTGGCCTTAAATATTTTCTTACCTCCTTCCTCTTCTTTCAACCTGTAAACCCACTTATTCTGTAAAGCCTTTTTACTTGCAGGCAACTTGCACAAATCCCATGTCTTATTTTTCAGGAAAGAGTCCATTTCATCTTTCATTGTAGACTCCCACTGAATCTTAGTATCCACCTGCACAGCTTCATCATAACTTTCAGGTTCACAAACCCTAGTTTGTTTGTGCATTTTTCTTCAAATCAGGGGTAGAGCATTTTTTCGAAGCACTTTGGGCCCAAATGGACACTACCATTGGATTCAGAAGGTGCTTTTTAGCTGGGATCCATATAAAATTCGTTGATTTTGGAGACAGGGCTCCGGGAGGCAAATTTTTTTAGTTGGAGGCCTCTTTCATACAGTCGTATGGACGTGCAGGCAATTAAAAAAAAAATTAAATAAATTTCTGGCCACACTGCCGCAACACCGCCCAGTGGCCAACACAAGACCGCCAGCCTGCCTCCTGCGCTCCACCGCAGACAACAACTTTGCCTCCACCCATGCTCAGTCCCTCAGGTGGCTCAGCCTCGCAGTGCCACTTGACTATCCCTACTGCTCGTCCTCAACTCTCTACCAACGATGCCCCTAAACCCTCCACTCCACCCAAGTTCCATAGCCTCCGCTCCACTCGATAAGTGTCTAGCTCCAATTCGCTCCTCTTATCCACTCAGCAGCATGCATGGTGTTATTTGCACTATCACCTGCTTACGTGTGACATAGTAACAACCTCGGTTCAGTTAGCAATTTGATCCAATCAGCAGACACATGGCACCATGCCACGTGGACCCTACCACGTCTGCACCTTGCCACATGGCTGCCAAGTGGACCTACCATGTGGTATGCGATGTGGCCTCTTTTTTGTCGCAACAACCTCCAAGCCATCAATTTTAAGATAGCAGATTGCTGACATCAACATGACACCATCCCTGCATCAGCCCTTGCACCTCTCTAAGGTCATTTTGACCTACTTGCATTTTTTGGCCATAACTTGAGCATACAAAGGTATTTTTTCGATCCGAAAGAAGCGTCGAAAAGCTAGTTTCGAGACGGAGACATTGGTGTAGGTATTTTCAAGTTTTGATGCAATTTTGTTGCCTATTTTTTAGTTGAAATTTAAAGTTATGTTTTTGACTCTGGCATGCATATCTTTTGCGTCCCATGTCAGTTTTTTGAAAACATTATATTTTTGGAAAGATGGTTTTGTCACCTTTTTAGAAATGTAGTCATTTTTTTTAGATTATGGCCCATGCTCTTTCTATCATGTTTTTGGCATTTTTGCTATATGGTGGATATCTTGGGTGTTTTATGTATAAGGATCATTTTCCTAGCATAGTTTCTTTTGTTTTAGGCTTTACTTTCTTTTGTGTCAGTTTTTTTCCTATTTTGATCATTGTAGACATCATTTGTAAGCACTTTTGTATACGCACTGAGATAAAGTGCCACTTTTGCATTTCAGGTTCATGAACGTTGTTTTTTGAGTCAGTTGTACATGCACAATTTTTATAAAGCACCATGGGGGAGATAGTTATTTGTTGTTTTAGGCCTTCTCCCTTTGTCAAGTGAGTGTCCCTTTCACAACATTAGCCCCATGCAACATCGTTGTGACTGTGTCTTTATAGGTGTTTGTACCTCTTCCTCTCTCATCATTCTTGTTTCGTCTGCAGGAGATTTTTGGACACCTTCTCAGTTGCCTACCATCTCACCCCGTCTACATTAAGGGGGGGATAAGTTGTTGCTCTAATGCATCCTTGGTTTGACGGTTCGATAGTGTGAACTATGTATTCAGTGGTTGATCCTATATACTAGGCAATTGCAGTGGCTGGCTACCTATGCATTTTGGTGAGATGGATCATCTACCATATAGAAATGCTCAGTTCATGCCTTCTTCTTCCTTGGTGGTTCTTCAAATTAGCAATTTTTTTCTAATGGCAGATTTTGTAGCTTCTTCATGCTTCAGTGATTCTCTTCATGATCACTCCTTGTTCTTGTTTTAGGGGACATTCTCCTAGTTGGAGGCTTCTTCTGTTCTTCACTAGGTTCTTACCTCTTTTGGGGGGAAGGTTTTTTCCACATGGTTTTCTCTCTTTCCCCATTTTCAGCGGTTGCATCTTTTGCATTTGTACATGGGTACCTAACATGGCCTTGTTGCCAGGAACCATTCCTGCATTTCTTAATTTTGTGAGCTTAAGGCATTTCCCTAAGTTACGCTTAAGGGGAGATGTTAGAGTAAATAATTAATTAGTTATTAATTATTTATTATATTTACTTAAGCTTACTTAGGTTAATGCATTTATTTAATATTTAGTATTTAATAGTTGTAGTGGTTAGTTGTTGACAATACGGGAGTTTGTTCCCTTCTAGCATATTCCACCTTTTTGTGGATGTTTGGTTGTCAACCTTATCTTCTACCTCCTTCCAGCTTGTTCTACAAGCTTCCATGAGACCTTTATAAGCGGTCTCTCCCTCATTGTATTTCACATCACATTTTGCATATTGTAAATACATATTTTCTTTTGTTTGCATATCTTGTTGTCTCTCATGTTCGTTTAGGGTTTTTGCCTAGCTCCATGCTCTTCTCTCCTTGGCTTCCCTTTGACAAGTTATTGCATGCAGGTGATCCTGAGTGTCTTCAGAGTTGGATTTCATCAACTCCAACACAAGACATCACCAAACAACAAATATAGATAGTCACCGAGGCACTCAATGAATACAAAATAGAAATCACTAGGTGATCAAGGAACCTGAACCACTTAGTGAATGAATCTACAAAAACACATCCATCGAGCCAATCAAAAAAGAAATCACCGAACAAGTTCATAAAGATAACCAAGTGTAAGTCTATCAAGCAGGATAACAATGCAACATAAGATGCTCTTGCATCAATAATGTATTATTGGTGAGCTCACCAAAATTTAAAGAAAAATAAAACTTCCAGACTAGAAGCTTGATCCAAGATAATTCAATGATGTACATGTATGTGCATAAGCTAAAATAGCTTAAATTTGTAATTGAGAACAAACACATGAAATGCTAGAATTTCTAGGGGTCATATTCTCCTACTTCAACCTTGGAAAAATTAACTATATGTATGGTCCCTTTATGACCATAAACAATAATCTCTAAATATGTAAATTTTCTTTAGTGATATGATGTAAAACTAGTTTCATTCTAGTATTATAATGGAAGTGTTCCTGTTGTGCTACTTCATAGATGTGAAATATCTAGATGTTGAGAGGATAAGATGAACTTTGAAATGAATGTAATGAGTTTCCTTAAATAAAAGTACATAATAATAAATCATACAAACATATGTTTATTTGGCCATTGGTGGCAAAGGAATGAATGAAGTCATAACCAAAAAAAAATCTATCAAATATATTACCATAGGGCTCGTCCAATCCTTGTAGAATGCCCTAACAAATTAATACAATTAAATAAATATGGATGGTAGATATCTTGGGAAGGGACACATGAATAGATACTAAATGTATATTTGAGAAGTATATGTCACAATGTATTTTTTTTAGATAAGTTAGAACACAAAAGAGTACATATGTGAGTAAGAATGTGAGAAAGAGTAGGGGGAAGGAACCAACTTTGGACAATTGCACCATTTGTCATGAAGTGAAATTATTATCACTCTCTCAAATTGGAAATTGCATGAAATGGGGATTAGAATGAATATGCATATTTCACCATTACAATTCCTTGACTCTTTAAAAAAAAGTATACTTGAATTCCTCAAAATAAATGCAACATTAATTATTTAATTTTTAAATGAGAGTAAAAGAGTAGTTATTTTTAAAATAGGGGTTAAAGAGTAGCTCTATTTTTATATACTATTAGTATAAGTGAATAAATATGAGGTACATAAATTAATTGATTAAAACAAAAAAATAAATAACCTTGATTATTGTATTGAGATTAATTTTATCTATAAACAGACTTATTAAAATCATGTATGATTAATTGTTAGCTTTGTTTATAGTTTAGAGACACATTGTATATTGTGTTGAGTTATCTAAATAATGCATATATACTCTGATTGATGATAAGTTGTGTTATTCCTTGTCCTAGTTTGAATCACATCTATAAGATTAATTTTCATACTTGTGAAGATGAAATTTGATTTTGAAAATACTATATACTTAAATAAATTGTGCACTCCAAAAATCTATAATGTGTTTGCCTTGCTATTTGAACCCCTATTTGAAGTAAAGGCAATGTTGGCAAACACCTTTGAGAGCTTTTTAGGTGAAGATCTTCTAATCAAACCCCTAGATTCCAATTCAACTATATTAGAATAAGGAACAAAGACAAAAAAGCAGTCTTAGTGGATGCTTTAAGTTGTTGTCAACTGTAGATGTTGATATAAGCAGATAATATAATGAATCATTTAATAGTTAAATTCATATTATGTGATGTTTCAATGATATATACATGGATGAAAATAAATTAGAATCAAATTTTATACAATAAAATAAGATACAAAACACCACATTTTGTAACAAGCTTCGAAGGCAATAACTAGAAGGGAAGGAGTCAATTCAAGCTCAACATCGTATTTAAATTTAAAAATTAGGTCATTCATGTACTTACAAATTTAACCTAGATTAAAAATAAATAAAAATTAGGTCATTCATGCACTTATAAATTTAATTTAGATAAAAGAATGGACAAATTGAATAGCAAGACTTTGGCCCTTGGAATCTACAAAAGATAGGATCAAATTCGGTGTAGCAGATTATTTTTTCTTCTACCATTTATTCATTAGAATTCTTGACTTGCCCTTGCATGTGGGGCTAATGGGGCAACTATAGATTGGTCACCAATGAGGCAACTATAGAATGGTGCTTAAGATATGCCCTAGAAAATATGAGTGAGTGTTTTACAGCCTGAAAAACAAGCTCACATGAATATCTAGTAAAGATATTGCGCATGAAGCTGGTCACTAAAGCGCAAGATTGTTCTGTACTAGACTATTTCAAGGGATTGATGTTCTCCACAGGCGTCGATGGATATGGACAGGTGTGTCCATGTAACTAGCAGTCTATTAGTTGATTTTTTAATCTACTTTTTTATAATAGTGCGTATAAAGATTGCATGATATGATAAGATGGGTTAATATTTATAGAACTGTGCTGGTAGATTGCATGACATGACGGATGAGTTACTGTGTAGTGTGTATAATAATGTGTATCATTGAGTTGACGACTCATTGGTTCCAATATCCGAGATTGTTTTCATTCATCTTCTTGACAGCTAGTCACACGAATGCCTTTGCAGTGCAACGTCCTCATTTAAATTCTTCCGTATTTATCCAATGGTTACTATATATAGGACCAAGTTGTTTAGAGGACCAAATATATAAGCGCACAAACTGGCCTATAATATGAATCACTCTTACCAATTTCAGGAAAGCTTCGATCTTTGCAGAACACTGTACAGGTTTACTGTCTAACAACTACAATTTGACTGCTACCTATAATGTGCAAGGGAGATCTTTCTGCGCCTCAAATGGAGATCTAATATCATGTGACTGTACGTTCTAAACGAATTAATACTTTCTCAATCACTCCGCTTATACCCAATAGAGAAGTGTTGAAGTTTGAGACTACTTATACCCAATAGAGAAGTGTCTAAGTTTGAGACTGGCTAATAATGAAGTGGTTCTATCTATGTTCGTTCATTTTATAAATGGTGGTTTCATCGTCTCTTTCACGTTGTTCAAAATTTGTATCTAAACAAGTCAAAGTAGCCAGTTTGCAATTACTGCTGATCATGATGAGCAATCTTCTTCACATGGGCGAATGTAGATGTTGAATGTAGCTTGGTAACGATTTAGCTATTGGGAAAGGTACAACATGAATGCCTTCTGCAGTGATGCTCGACTAACATCTTTCCACATATACATGAGCTCTCTTCTTCATTAATGGGCACTAGTAAGTACTCCACAATCTATTTAAAGTTCTTACAAAATGAGTACCTCCCAATCAAAAGATTAACAGTACTCGATCGTGTTGGTATGTGACATTCACTAGTACGGTTAAAATGGCACAACTATATCGAAACGGCTACGGAGCAACTAGATTGCACTTTTTTGGCATTAGAAAAAATAAATTAAATATTGTAAAACAACTGTCCTCTGGTAGACAGCGCCCAAATATACAACCAAGCTACAAATCTATATGGAAGAGGGCTTTTTTCAAGTGGTTAAAAGTATTGTGGAAAAAACCTGGGAGAACGGACTATTCTTTATATATATGGGGGTTTTGGTAGTTTGGAAATTATAAAATGAAATGAAATTGTAATAGGTTGAAATGTTGTTTATGTCTACAGAAAATTAAGCTTAATAAAAGTAAGTCAGTTTTGATTATTTAATACTTTTAGCTTAAGTGAGAATTTATTGTGTGATGTTTAAGCTATGTACTTATTAATTAAGTCATAGTGTGACCATCATATTATGTTGGCCATAACGTTCTACACTCCATTTTCATTTACTAAAATTCTTGATAAAGAATTTACTACTTGTTAAGAAAACTTCTAATAGAGTTGATTATGTTTAACTTGAGAAAATTGATCTTTTACTTGCTAAGGAGAACTCTTTCAACAATGACTTTTCAATATCCTTATGTTTTTCTACCCTAAGAACTTGTACTCTATAAAGCAATTAGGCTCTATTACAAGAAAATAAATCAAAATTAAACTTCCTTATATATAACTTCAATTGTATACTAACTTTTGTAAATTGTATTTATTTTGAATGTCAAAATAATTAAATAAGTTAATAATTTTACTAATTGGAATGCAAGAAATCGTGGATGGACTTGGACTCTATTGGATGTAGCTTACATAGCGACACCACCCATCTAGTGCAAGCTTCTAAAGAATACACAAATGGTTTTCACATCAATATCCTCTATGTGATCCCATCATTTGGATGCAAACCAAAGATTGAGCATCAATTGAAGTTGAGTGTTTTCATCGACTCACTACACAAGGCATGCTCACAATCAACAAGAAGCTAATGGTCTGGTTTATATTCGAGTCAAACAAGTAAACATCCACAACTCTTTCATTCAACTAAACTAAAGTAAGTGAGAAAATATGGATCACCATGCAATAATACAAACTTGATCACAACAATTCACCATGCAAGAAACAACAATGAAAAGTGGAGCGAATATGGCAATATAATAGCAACAATTCTTCAACAAGTCTTGCTTTACAAGTGAGACGTGTGGGGTTTATATAGGAGCCCCAATTACAATGAACAACCAAGATTGATTTGAAATCAAGGTTTAAGATAATAGACATTAAGTTGTAATTAGAATTTTCATTATATTAGCTACAAATACTAAATACCTACCGAATTACAACTAAGTACCACCATGTGGATCAATTAGAAAATTACATCGACCATGAGTCAGTAAGAAAATAGATTAGGCATAACCACTTGATAAGATGCACCAAGAAATAGGCCAATGAGAAGGAAACACATGTGGAAGAAGCCACCACTTAGTAGACCAATGAGAAAATTCAAGTGCATCCAAGAACCAATTGAAAAGAAGGCCATTATGCTTCCTCGTTGTCTTAATCTCCAAGACAAAACACCACTTGTCAAATAATTGTAAAATATTAAATGATAATTGCAATCATTACAAACCTACCATTTTGTTTTCCAATAAAAACAATTTAATGAACCGATACCAATTTGACTAAAAATAAATTTAAAAAATTATTACCATTTATGGTTTAATTTTTTATTAATATAATTTCTAATCTTAAAATTGATGTCAATCATATTATTTCAATGCAACAATGGATGGATTAATTCATTCATTTTTAAAATCAATCCATATTTTGCAAAATCAAAGTAAATTTAATCTCTTCCAAATTTAATACTAAAAGAGGGGTAAAATTTTTATTGAATACCAAAGAGAACAGAATAACAGAGGAAACAAAGAGCACTAAAGAGTTTTATCCTGGTCAACAAGTTGAGCCAACTTATGAGATAAGTCAAGGGGAAGCATCCTATGATCAACAATGTTCCAATCCAATGCATGCTTGAAGGCCCATTTAGCCAAGCAATCAACTACATCATTCCACTCTTGAGGGATACAGAGAATTGCATAACTAAGTGATCTATTGAATAACCAGAGCCAGATGTCAATCCACATCCACAAGGTTTCATCTATTCAATAAATTCACAACCACCTACGAGTCAGTCTCACAAATAATTCTTCTCCAGCCCCGTTGACAGCATTGTTCCACTGCAACCAAGATAGCAAGGACTTCCATGAGGTTATTTGTATAGTAACCCTTGTAGATAGAAAATAGAAACTGAACATCACCAAAGTTGTCACACCCAACTGCCCCAATGTTAGTCGGTCCAAGATTTAGTCGGTCCAAGATTTCCCCAAGAAGAGCCATCAGTGTTGATTTCTTTCAAATTTAAAGTCGTTCTTTTTTCTTTTTTTCCTTAATTTTTTCGAATTTTAGTCACCTTCTCTCTCCTCAATTTTTTTTAAAAAAAAAATATTCATATCTTTGAAATTCTAGCTTGTTTCACAATCTCCCAATAATTTTATAAATGGAATTAAAGTTGTGTTCTATTTTGCAAATGGAAGTCAAACAAATAACGACAAAGATAATGGAGCATTTGTGCCAACCCTCTCAAACATTCATTGTCCTTTCTCTATGGGAAAATGGTAATGTTACAAGATTTCCACAATCCATCAATTAGAGTGATCACTATTTTTGGATATTATTGATGTAAAGACTTGCACATAATCAAATCCTAAAATAATGTTCGCTCTAATTTGTTTATATTACAATTGTTATTTAATGTAATTCATATAACAATATCATGAATAGTGGTACATCATGGTGATGAATAGTACTCTTTTTATCTACAAATTGCAAGAACCAAACAATTGCAAGAATAGAAAACTTGCTCTCTATTATCTTCAATAAAACAAAATTACAATATTAAAAAATATAACATGCACAATCACATAAGCATTTTGATTACAATTATTTGCAAGCTAGAGTAGCCACATACATCCTCAAAAATCTCCTAGATAATCATGCAAGCTTTCATTATATAGGCAATTTTTAACTACCCAAAAAGGTTCTAGAGATTTAATGCTAAACTTTGAGATCGAATATCCCTAAGATATTATTATTCATATTTTATTATATTGAAATATACATCAAACAACTTTTTGAACTCAAATGGAGTTTTGAAGGAATTCTATTTTTCTATTTGAAGTAGTGCAACTTACGCAAACCACGGTGCTTCCCAGTTCCCGATTGGCTATTATAACCTCATTAAGAAAATGGTGCAAAGTGCCCCACAAGTTTCAGTGAAAAAATATCACACACCCTAAGGTTTGACCCCCTTTTCAAAGCCTCTAAAGTGTTCAAACCTAAGTACAAAGTTATTCTACCCCTATCCCAAAAAACAAAAAAACTCAATATATTCAAAACTAGACTTGATTTTGCAATGAAACTTTAGTGGGAGGTTGATATAACCAAGGCAAACCTCTAGGGAAGAAAATAGAACATTTGAACTCCACCAACCAACTTACCAAAAATAATAAATTTTCAAAATTAGTAACTCTACACTAAAATGACCCTTATTGAAAAACTAGATAATATTTTTAGGTGATGCAAAATTGCTCTTATACCCCAAGATGCTCATGCATCACATGAGGAAATATCACATTCTTTACTTTTACACCTTTAAATGTTAAATTACTATCAACAAGATATACCTACTAATGTGTAAATAGAACGATAATTTTTTATAAACAATATGATGAATTTTGGTATCACGGGTAGTGTGTTCCTTTTAACACCTTGAAGTGCAAAATTATGAACAAGGCTTACCTGCTAATGTGTAAATAGAATGTGGGCTTCTTTATAAACGTTATCATGAATTTTGCTATCGTGTGGGAGTATCATGTTCTTTACTTTTACAGCTTGAAGTGAAAAAATTCTATTAACAGTACTTACCTACTAATGTGGAAATAGGAGGATGACTTATTATGAATAATGTCATATATTGCTCATATCTCCTCCAGCTTCTTGATGACTAATTTGTCTTTGTGTGATACAGGAAGCTTTCAAGACTAACAAGGACCTAGGTCCGCAGATAATTAGCATGCAACCAACTCAAGGCATTGGGTCATGAGGATGTCCGCTCCTCCCACTGCGTGGACAAACTCTTGAAACATTCTATTGCTCCTGATGATGCTCTCAATAACAAGAATCTTATCAACCGCGACAGGTTAACAGTCATGAAGGCAAGGAGGATCTGGATGCAGTGTCCAGCTTGTTGCTTCTGCTCAGTTTGATTAGTAAACTCTGCGTTAAGTTTACCTTTACTCCAATTGTTCTGGTTTTATATGCCCTACTATATTGTTCTCACACTTCAGTCAAACTGATAACAATTATTTGTTTATACTGCAGTTTAAACCTCTGCTCCGATCTCTACTTTATATGACATAATTTGCAGTTCATTAAACTTTAAGCTAATATAAAAATATGTATTAGTCTAAACTACAAATAATACAGGCTATTTGTAACAAAACTGGCAGCAGGGGATTATGCCCCACCATCTTTCAAGCCATGCCAAGCCTAAGAAAACAATCTAGCGTATGGCTCAAACGACCAATTGTTTAACATGAGAGCAATATAATTATGATAGGGCATTTTATTACTTAGGTTTTCAGAAAAAAAATATCTTTGGATGTTAGATTCTAAATATTTTTTTCTTTTAAAATAGTATTATAGTCGTTGTAATGGTTATTTAGATACTCTCAGATATCATGATCTTGTGAAATGGAAGTTATGAATAACTGAATTGATTCATGTGTAAATGACTTGTTAGTCAATTATTGTTATTTCAAATGCTTGTATTTAAGATAAATGTTATTGGTGGTTAGCCATTGTGATAGTTATTAGTTATTGTGTTTCCTTGATATTTGAATTTAAATGGAGGAACATGTTATTATTGTGGAATATGCATTTTTGGTTGCAGGAGCAAACAAAGTGGGGGAAGCATTGCTAAATGGGATTCAAGGAATGGGGCACCAATGTAATCCATCATCAAACCATCAGGTACGGGCTCTAACTACCTTCATGGGCTCTAACTACCTTCATGAAGGATTTAATGAGTAGGCAATGGAGTATATCTTGGATAGTCATGAGTTGCTTGGTCAATTTTTACAACAAGAGAGATATTAAATATTATATATCATGAAAAGAACTATTTACTCTCTTATTTTGAGACTGTGGAAGTGATAAACATTATAAACTTCATATATATGATGCCACCATGATACTATGATAATATCTATGAGTTGCATTTACATGTATGTGTGCATACCTAAATAGAGTATGATGATAAAATAAATTATACGTAACGAGTATAGATATATGTATATGTAGGTACAATTATAGGTAGAATTCGATAGCATGATGATATTATGTGTGTGTGTGTGTGTGTGTTTTAAACCATAAAATAAAAAGAAATCTTTAAGTTTAATTATGATTCCAAATCGATGAGTGTTTGCCACCTTATCGGCATCAACTTTAAAATTGAATTTATGGAGTTTTTGTAACCGCTATCAAGCTCCTCCTTGTAATCGGAAGCATGAAAGGCTTTATCTTCGTTCCCCACAGTTGAAGGGTCATTCTCATTTTTCACTTCCTTCTTATATGCAATTACTCTCTGAACCAAGGTATCCTCTCTCCTTTATGCCTGTGTTTTGGAGCATAGTACCACACTTAATCTGCAGTTTTTGGTTGTACTAGTGAAAGCCATATCACGTGAAGTGTTGCTCAAAGAATCACGTCAATGATTGAATTATTTTTCTCAAGCCATGAAACATTTTGCAACTCTATTCTTATTTCATGCTATGCCTTTTTTCAATGCAAACTTCTCTTTCTATATATCACTGCCAAATGAAGTAGTATCATGATCATAAGCTCAATTGTGTATCTGGGTCGTAACCAAGGTTCAAAATGTAATGAAAATTTCTAAGAAGCATCAGCCATGTTCATTCTTTATTTATGACTGGTTCTTATCTATGCATATTAGGTGCATACCCATAAGGACTAAACTGTTATAGTTTCTTTGGAAATGAATGCTCAGCAATTGTTAAATGCATAATATTTTATGTTTTACAAGGTCTGCTCCATCTTTGGCTTGAAGTATTTTCTGATTTACTCTAATATTTGCTATATACTAACTGTTGTTATAATTAGAATGGTACTCACAAACAAATCTAATTGATAAGAATCTCATAATTACCAGTAGTCTCCTAGGATGCACCCAAGGCTAGCAGAGCCAAGTGTAAATGAGTGAAGAGGGATAAACTATTAATCAGTGTATTAAATTACATGATCATTTAAAGAAAGAAATTGCTTAGTCCAAGTCAGCTCATGATTGTCCAAAATATATTTAGTTGTCAAGTCGAGCGGCAGCGATCGGATTGTTTAATGCCCACTTAAATCCTTAGCCAAGGTAGATTAAAGACATGCTTGCCACAAATGATCACTAGAGGTTAAAAGTGCTAGCTAATAGAGGGAAGATTGATGAAGGAATTCTTTAGCCTTGTCTACTGCTTAACCAACACTCTAACACTGGTATGCTCGAGATGGCAGGACTATGGTGTCCCAAGCCTAACCCAAGGTAGGAATGACCACTAAAGGTCAAGAGTGTTAGCTGATAGAGGAAAGGTTGATGGAGGAATTCTTCAACCTTGTCTACTACTTAACCAACAATCTTAACACTGATATGTTCAGAATGGTAGGGCTATGGTGTCCCAAGCCTAACCTGAGGTAGGGAGGGCTCTTTTTGTAAGAAATTGTGTGGAGATATGTTAAGGTCCGCAGTTGGGAGGTTTAGCCTATGTCAATGCTTCTCCTCTTCACAACACATCGACACTTATTTCAATTCATGTATGCAATTCTAAATATTTTACTTGTACGTACTTTTATATTACTTTGAAATATATAGCCATAAATATTGTTAAATTGATTTGTTTCTTTCAAAACGTAAACATAGAAGCCAATCATGGAAATTAATTTAGTTGTCTTTCATATGAAAAGGATATAGTTGTTACTAAATTTGAATTTATAGCTTGTATAATAAATTTAGAAATAGTTTCACTTCTGTATGATGTATTGTTTCTAAATTACTTCTTGTCATTTCGTCATGATATTCGATTATAATCTTAGAATATGTTCTTTACTTTCAGCTTAGTAAAAATGGTATGTTACATTGGATTTATTCCAGTATGCACAACAGTTTGCCCTTTAACTAGTTGCACAAGAAGACACGCTTAAAATGCCAATTTGATCTTGAAAAAAGAATTATAAAACTTGAATTGCCCAAACAAGAGGCTTTTAATATTTTATAGCCTAATTTAAAATCAAAGAAAATCCATTCCTATTATGCCCGAAGTGCTAAGAAGTCATTATAGTAAAGTTAGGAATTAAATAATTTTAATATATCAATAACAAAGATGATTAAGAAGTTAATAATTAGATATATTCACTTTTATAAAAAAAGCAGTAAAGCAATCATCTATATGCTTAATAATTTAGTTACCCCTTGCTGAGGATTGTCTTTGAACTATACTAGTATTTTAAAAGGCCAATTGTATCTCTTAATAAATGATGTACTTGGTTTATTTGTCATTTTATGCTGCATTGGTATTTATCTGATCGCTTGAAGCCACAGAACTAATTCTAATGTCCATGAGCACACTCCAATATTCATGGTAAAACATGGTCAAGTTTATGAGCGATTTACAAGGTACCATACTATAGCTTCCTTGTCAGGAAATGTACATGGCAAACATATAACATTTCTACAAGTTTACGATGAAAATGTCTGTAAGGTAGTTTACAAATCCTCTAATTAAAATAACATTCCAAAATTATCGCCAGGACACTCATGCCACTTATCTTCATGTAAGACTGAGATGTGCTGTTAATGATCGCAGAAAAACAGGAAAGTAGCTCTAAATATAGGTATGCTGTCCTATCAAATTGAAGACAATTCGGAAATTGAGATCAACCATGGTCAAATACCTCAGAGCAAGAGATGAAAATAAAATCTCAATAGCATCCCAAACATTCAATTTAAAGCGAAGTTTAAAGCTAAAAATCCAGACTAAGAAGTCAAGCTAAAATGAACAGACTACAGACTTCCGAATAAGAAATCTAACAATCAGAACAAAAAATACATTTCAACAAACTGGTAACTAATGATTTCAATCGTGTGAATCCAGGGATGTAATTGAAGCATGTAGTGAGAGTTTGGAGGGCCATGGAAAGGGAGAACCTCAAAGGGTATCTGCTCCAATGTATTGCCCATTTCAATATATTGGACGAAGCCAGCTATTGTTTACAATAACTCACATCTGTACAAGACATCAACCACTTGTTTAAAACTAAAATGTTACTAAAATAAAAAGCAGCACAATTATAAAATAGCTCAAATTTTTTGAAGACATCAACCACTTGTTTAAAACCAAAATGTTACCAAAATAAAAAGCAGCACAATTATAAAATAGCTCAAATTTTTTGAAATAAAAAAAGAATGTATTCAATGAAACCTGGCTTTTTTACAGGAGAAAACGGAAGGATTCAACTAGAACACACAAGGGAAAATGGTAATTTACAATAATTTTGAGGGAGTAGGCAATACCACTAATAGTGGAGCAGCAATCCCATGCCATATAGTGTTCTCATCTGCAACATAAGAGCTCGCAGTTTGTTCATTAAAAGAAGATTTTAGTTGGAATTAGCTAGGTCAAACATGAATCAGAAGTCCATTCACTGAGGTATCATAGCTTTGGTGACATAGGTTAAAGGGTTGGCAGTAAGCTATGGCAAAATCATGGAACAGGGGTCAATGAGTTTGACTCAAAATCACACAGTTAAATCCTGATAGCAATATCACAATTTGACTTGCTGTGGAAATTATCACCTACTTATCAAAATCATTTAAGTTTCGAACTATTGACCCAAAGGATTTAACATACTGACAAACGGAATTGTCGATAAAGGTGGCCATTGATGTCATTTAGGGTCTATCATAAGCACTTGTAGCATTTATGATGAATACATTTTTCGGGAATAACAAAGCGAAAAAAAGATTAACAGTCTACATTAATATCTTAATGGCCAACAAAATAAAGCATTTTTAATAATCATGTAACCATATAGTGCTACAGTGCTTCGAGCATCTTATGATTACAAAATCGAGATCAAGGGCACTATAATATTTTTTGGTCTGAATGTAAACATCTAAACCACAAGTGCAGCTGTTGGCAGTTTCTATTTTGCAAGAGAGATAATGCTCAGAGTACAAATGTTTTACTCAATGAATAATGCAATCTAAGTGTTCCCATATTCAATTCAAGCAGAAGAGAAGTGGCAATGGAAACAACATAGAATGCAAGATCATAAAACAAATTGAGCACCAAATTTGAGAGAATCGTTAAAAAACTAAAAAAAGATAGACTTAATGGTGCCTGGGCTGATTACTTAGAATCATAATCTTCAGATGTGTTTTGATAATACAAATCTGGCTAGACCAAGACCAGATGAGAGATTTCAGGTATTGAATATAAAAGCTCATAGATCCATCCCAATAAAGGGCAGGACCATGGTGTTGGCCAACTAACAAATTCAATATGCAATTTCAACTGCTTGGGTTTCTTTTTCATGATGATGTATTTTGTTATTCAAGGCCATTATACTTTCTCTGCGTAATGGATCTACTCAGTTATAGAAAGGGTTGCTACGCATGTAATAGAAATAATAAACCTTTTGCATTTTATCATGCAGATAAAGTCTGTACCAAAAGCGAGTACAGATGTATTCTGAGCACAAAACAAATAATGATAGAAATAAAAATAACTCTGCTCACATACTGCAAAACCTTTCAATCAAAAAGAGTTTTTTAATAAGTATCCTACCAAAACTGAATATAACCACAATCTCTTGAGAAGAGAAAGGAAAACAAAGGGGAAAAACTATGAAATTGCCCAAAATCAAATTAAATTATAAATTCGCTGTACGAAAGCAAAAAAACCATGAAATTGTCCTAAATCAAATTAAGTTGGAAAGTCACTGTACGATTAACCTTATTGGGAAATTAAAAAAGATAAAGGTATATGTTAATGCAGTATGAAAGAAGGTAGCATGCCAAATCAAAGCTTACAGATATCTAAAACACTATGATTTGTAGTCTCTTGCCAATTAAAAGTGGCATTTATAAATGCGCATGAACCACTAGATGTTCTCTGCCTCCACAATCTACAATCTGAATATATTAACAATGCTCTGCTCAAAAGATTTTCATGAAATTTTAAAAACCTTAACTAGACAGGCATCTTGGTTATATAAAAACAATGCTGCCAAATACTTTGGAAGTATGTATCATTTTGAGGTTGCACAATCGACAAAATATTTTCTTTAGATCATATAATGTGTATACGGACTGAAAATATACAAAAGATTTTTCATTCGAAGGAAACAGCTCTAATTCAAGGATGGCTCACTGTATTAAAGATTAAGAGTCAACCAAGCAGACCACCAAAGATCAGAAAAATCCAGGTGTACAAAATCATATAACTATCATAGTTGGCACAGGTTTGAGTCATAGTCTGGCACCCAAAAATGGCTATTTATTCCATGTACATCAAACAAATTGCTAGGAAAAAAAAAATATTAAGAGAAAAACCAATAGTCAGAAATTCTAGTGAATCAATAAAATGAGTACATGTACACAGAGTACGTGGTTTTTGTTAACAAAAATAAGTTAAAACAAAACATGAGAATTTCAATTTCAAGACTACACTGGAAAATTCAAAGAAAACATTTAAATTAATTTAATCCTGAAAAATAAGATCCTCTGTTTCAGCATTAGCAAATAATAAAAATAGAAGAAAGATGAAGACACAAGAAATGAAATAACGTACATCATTGTAAGGCAGAAATTGAAAAGAGAAAATGGGCACGGAATGTATCTTACATATGCAAGAAACAACTTATATTAAAAAACCATCAAAAATTACATATGCAAGAAACAACTTACATATGCCTAGCAAAAATTTCATACAGAACCATCAAAAGGAAAAAATGTGGACTTAATACTAACAAAATTATCAAATACACTAATATATGAAGTATTTGTTGAGTTATTTCTATAAATCATCTGTAGAGGAAAATGACTACAATTTTCGGAACAAGAAAGAGGAATGGCTGGGATTCAGATATGACAAACATTTAGCAAAACAGAAAAAATCAATAACCTAATAAACTGTAGAGAAGATCTAGTATCATAACAAGGAGAGATTCGTTATATTATGGCTGAATTTGAAAGATGAGTGATAACCTCTATCATACAGTTATGAAGGAGCTTAGAAAGCATTAGACATCACCTCACAGATAAGGACATTCATGCACAAATTCAATTGTCATATAAACAAGAATGCACAACCATATTTATGGCTTTCATCAAAGAAGACAGAGAGATAAGTTTTCCACAGAAGCAAATAGTCAAGAAAAGTTCTAATTCAGGCCGAGACAATTGTAAAGAATGCAGACAACTTTAAAATATCAATGTCTGGATATATGAAAAAAGATTAAAATTAAAATAAGTCACCCTTATTGAAGTTAGTACAACACTGAACTGAAACCTTGGAAGTGTGATAATAAAAACAAAGAAGAAAAAAGCACAAAAGGAAACTAATAGTACCCAAAAGAAATATATAAAACAAAAGAAAATAATTGTTTGTCTTGAGGCCAAGCTGGTGCTGGGTACATTGCTCACTAGACCCCACTAGGGGCATTGCCCAAAGACTCCCACTGCAGGGACATTGGCCATAGACTCACACTGTCCCTCAACCCTGTTGGGGGCATTGCTACTAAACCCTCATGAGGGATGCTGCCCCTAAACCTCATCGGGTCTCCACTCCTAGACTTCCTCCAGTTATTAGGGTCTCTTGTCATTTAAGAAACTTGATAACAATGAGGAAGTGATAAGGAATCAGGATCTAACTCTTGCATGTGTTGACTTAACTTTAAGCATTATTGTTCCAAAACTTGCCAAATAATATCTCTGTTTGAAGTAAGATTGTACAAAACATGGTTAGTGGGATTGGCATTGTAACTCATAGTGGATCAAGTGAAATTGAACCAAATGTTGACTTTGATGCTTTTGATGAATCGCAACAAATATTGATTGTAGCTTTCAACAAGTATTGGCATTTGACAAACCATTGAATTATGAATTTATGAGGAATTTGAATTTGAATTTTCACAAATTATTAGGTATATATTTTTTAATACATATATTATACATCTATACATATTCATATAAATTATACATGCATATCTGAACTTGTATCCCACCAAGTGAAAAAATATTGCTATACCACTATACCACATAGCCATCCCTGTAAATGTGTACTATAAACTGTGACTTAAGCCAGAACGTGTAACAGACAAAAGAAACTGATCTAGTACATGTCTTGATACATATCTTGTTTCCCAAAAATAATTAACACAAGAAGACAGTCAGCACTGCCAAATGACCAAATAAGAACATTACTGTGGAATGCTGTAATCATTCAGGGGTGGTGGGACAGAGAGCTGTCGACCTGAACATGCATTGCAATGGAGAGACCTAGTAGTTGTGAGCTGGTTTTTGCTACAGCACATTTGTGCACACAAAGATAAGCAAGGTTGACAACTAGATTTCTTACAATATGATCCATGAAACTTGAGATTTGGTATGATACTTATATCCCCTACAGATGGTACAAATAAGCACAAATAGTCTCCCAAATCCAGTTTACAGAACTCCTAATTCATGCACATTGAATGCATGAGCCATGGAGACACATATCCACCTGTTTAGCTAGAAAATCGCATTTAACTAACTAATTTTATATCAACCATAGAATAGTAATACATGTTGGTGAATACTGTTACCAGATACAACCAGCAGAATGCATAAGAATACTTTGATGCATTAATCCAAAGTTCATAATTGTGAACACAGTTTCCTCTATAAACGCAGCCTATCAAGAAAGGAATAGAAAATATAGCAAAAAAGAATTCTTTCTTACCAAGTGATATTCAGTTACATCCATCAGAGGATTACGATAACCACTGAATGATGGAGCTAACTAAAATATCAGATGATCCCAATAATGATTTAAATTTCAAAGACATGATTGGCCATGCCACATCAACGTAACCATTTTATAAATGAAACATATAAGGCTATTCTAAGATGGATAATATGGATACCTGACATAGAGGGCAATTCCTGTTACTTCTGTGTCAGCTGTACCATAACCCTTTAAAATAAAGGATTAGTGGTCAATCTTAAAAAACAAAATGCTCCCCTTAGTTCTTGTTAAGTTTCCAAATAGAAATGAAGAATTTAGTCATTTAACAGTGGTAAAATGACTAAAAGATTTGCAACATTCATTCTCTGGCATCAACTCTAGCAGTTAATCCCATACAAAGCTCGTAAATTTAAATAAATAGACTACTCAAAAAACTTGAATTTTTCACTTCATTTAAGGAAGAGAAATCATTCCATAATGGTGAAAGAAAATATACTTTCATTACTTTTTGATGTAAACTTTCCAGAAGTTGCTGTTATAATGGCTCTGTAATAGCCTTTACATAGAAGAAACAAGAGACTTGCCATAACTTATCCATCTCTGTCTTCTGCAAAATAACTTCCAGGATCACGAAGCTTGACCAGAGTAAGTATTTTTGTGTTTTTTTTTTTAAATACATTGGGAACATTGAACTTGAGAATACCTAAAAACATATTGCTTGCTTGATTTTGAGATTTGAAACTATCATTGATGACTTGAGATCTGATCTCATTACCATCAATAAACTAAATATGCCACTTTTGCTGATGTCAAGCCATAAAAAATCATACCTGCTACCATAAATCAGTGCATTCTTGTACAGAAGTTCTGTGAATAATAGAACAGACCTGACAAGAGCAAGAGTGAAAAAAATTAGCATCCCATCACTGCACAATTATAAACAAAAACACCAACATGCTCCTTGAATGCCAGCAGATCCCAATGCGGAGGTTCTCCATCAGCAGTCGGATGCCATGAATCCATCTCAATGATTTCGCCTTCTGGTCCTCTCTGCCCTCCAATCACAATCAGTTCATTTCCACATGCCTTAAATGCGAGACCCCAACCGTTTGTTGAATCTGCTCTCACAGGCAATCCTCCCAACACTTTCCAT
Source organism: Cupressus sempervirens (assembly GCA_028749045.1). Taxonomy (NCBI): domain Eukaryota; kingdom Viridiplantae; phylum Streptophyta; class Pinopsida; order Cupressales; family Cupressaceae; genus Cupressus; species Cupressus sempervirens. The sequence continues at coordinate 896,268,080 of CM053792.1, forward strand.
GAATTGGTTTCCTTATTATATTTTTTTATTTCATTCTTTGAATATTCTACAGCATAAAGCTGATCATTCACTACCGCAACCAAGGGTGGTGCATGGGTAGCTCCGTTGCCTCCGGGATACATATCTGGAATCCTCTGCCATGTTCTTGTTTCAAGATTATATTCTTCGCCACAAGTCAGAGACTCCGTATTACTTATCATGCCGCCGATGACATAGAACTTGCCATCCATGAAAAACCCTGAGCAGAGCTTTCGGGGGAAATGCATATCAGGCAGCATTTCCCAAGTGCCCTGCTCTGAATTATAAAGCTCTGCCGACTTAAGCACAACCCCAAGGGTATCACAACCCCCCGCCACAATCGCCCTCTCCTTACAGCTACCAGAACCAAACAAACATCTGGGTTGATTCATTGATGGAGCCCTAGTCCAATTGTGCGTCAAAATACTGTATCTCCAAATAGCAAATCCATAAACTTCTCTCCCGAACACAAGCAATTCAGTACCCACTGCCAGTGACTCCTTATCTGATAAAGTAAAGCATTCATCAGAAGGAATCTGGGGCAAACGCATCCATCGCTGCTGCTTTGGATCGAAGGCCTCCCATGCAGCCAAATTGCATAGAAAATAAATCCAATGCTCGACAATTCCAAGCTTCCTCCTCATAACATAAAGCTCCCCATTCCGAACCAAAGAATTCAATCTCCGATTCACCAGAGCCAGGGCACCATAATCTGATCTTGATGATCTGGCAAAGCAATTCATGGCAATATTGTTTTCATCAAGACCGGGAATAATATTATGATCTGATCCCTCATTTGATCCCCCCTGCCCGGCGCAGTCAATGCACTCAGGTGAAGACGATTGTGCAGAAGAGCTGCACTGCCTAGACCCACCCTGAAACGGAATGCCACCCAATTTTCTGACCTTACGAGGGGATTGAAATTCTTTATCTTTTCCCTTTTCACCCATGGAACTCGAATTCTTGACCTTTGGCAGCTCAAACAAACATGGCATACGAATCCTGCAGCTGAAATACCAATGCTGCTGCTGATCTAGTTGTTCGCAGGATTTAGGTAAAATATGTGGAAGAAAACAACCGCCCTGTCCCTCCACCATGGCTGCCAAGGAGCTTATACTATATAATTCTCCCTTCCCCACCCAAAAATCTCCCAGCTACAACAAAAAATACTATCCTAAAATCCCCTTATATCCTTCTAATAATAGCGTTCACTGATGTGGCAATACACATACGTTTTCTGACCAAATTTGTATCCAAAAACAACAAATTTCTCGGCCGAAATGTCTGCAACTGTTCAATCTAAAAAACACAAAAAGGAAAGAAATGAACCAAAAAAAACAGTAGCACACAAATTTCCCCCAACCAAAATACCGATTTCTCCTTGTTTTCAACAAACTCTACATACCAGAGCTTCCCTAGGCCAAAATGGCGGCCAAATTCAACGATTCCGGACTCGAAAAAAATATTCCCTGCCCTCCCGAAACAGCCGTCGGAGCCGATCTGGAATCACGACATCCAACCGAAGGCTCTGGCTACCATTACAGGACTTCCAAGATTTCTGTTGCAAAATTCTATCCATCCCATCTTTATTTATTTTCCTTCGGGTGCTCTGCACCATGCGAAAGCTTCGCCTCCTCTCGCTCGGCTTTCTAGCCTTTCGAAGATTCCGCTCGGTTTACCGCGCGGTTTACAGCGCAGTTTTCCGTACGCGTGCTCCGTTAACCTCTCGGTTTAATGCGCGGTTTGTCGTAAGCGAGGCTCTGACTGCCGTACCGTTAACCATGACGTGGATGTGATTTAATTTTATATTTATTTACTGCGTTGTTTAATTTTATATTTTTTTACTGCGTTGTTTAATTTTATATTTATCCGCCCCAGAAAATTTACTGCCTTCCTCTCCGTGTCGTATATACCGCGGGCCGGTTTACCGCCAGCCGTCGTTATCCGCTTTTACCTCGGTCAATTGCCGACATCAGTGTGGGACCCACTATTCCTTTTTTGACCCGGATTGCTTTTGTTTTTGACGCCGTCGGAGCATCCACGACTGTACACGTGTCCCTCCGACAACACTCCACTGCCGTCCGATTTCGGTCCCTCCAAAGTCAAATATCATAAAATAGAATTTGGGAAAACCGGTTCGATAGTTTATGTTAAAGACGCAGGAAAATGTATAATATAATGCTTTGCATAACTGTTAGCGATTGTGAATTTATTTATTGGGCGCATGGGAAGTTTTATATTGTTTTTGGTCAAATTAATAACTGTTCGCTTGTAATCGAGATAAGGATGGACTGTCACTTGGACTTATCTTCGTCGCTTGTGGACACGTTTGCGCACAATATAAAAATTTCATCTTGCACATTTATATATATATAATAGTATTAATATATAATTATATATTTTGTCGTGGTGATAGATTGCTAGTGGAAATGTGTCCATGGATGGTATATACGTATTCAAACCTCGCTAGCATACGTAAATTAGGGTTACAACAATGACTATGGGTCAAACAATTGTAGATTTTGTTGTGTTGATGGCTTTATAGTGACATTGAGATGGATAGTGGTGTATTTAAATCTCTTGATTATATGTAAACTAGCTTATATATATATATAAATATATATATGTAAAAGCCAGAGTTATCTTTCTCGAGATACCTATTGCACTTAGTTAGATTCTGAAAATAGGCGCCTCGAGAAGGATAACTCTCGGCTTTTTTATATATATAAAAATATATAAGCTAGTAGCAAACGCGGCGCACAATTAATAATGTTATTTGTTTAAATATATTATATTTATTTTTTTATTATTATTTTTAATTTTTAAAAATATTATTTTAATTTATTAAGCTTATTTAATTATTATAATTAATAATTTTAATTATTAATAAATATTAAAATAAAATTTGGCATAATGCATTTGAATAATTAATTTTGAACGACTTGATAAAATGTTAATTTTTTAAAGGGTTAGTATCAATTTTATATTTTTATACTTAAATATAGACCAAATAAAGTCAATAGAAATAAAGTTTAGTTCAGTAAACATCGATTTGTGTACTTGCCAAACATCTTTTTAAAGACAATATCATTCGTGTTTTTGTTCACCTAGCGTGCTTCTTATGTCTTGGTTCTTCCATAACTACTGCTTAATTTTACCTATATTATCTCAATTTAAATCAAAAATTCTAGACTTACTTTTCGGTTCCCTCCCAGTGAAATATATTGAGATAGATTAGTTCACTAATTTTAAAAGTATGAAACAAAATCAAATTAATATTGGACGATAATTAGAATAAGTAAATTATATTCATTGATTTTTTTCTTTCAAATTATATAATGAATCTTTTATTTAATAGTTTAAATAAAGAGAAGTTATCCATAATATTGTCATCAAATATTAAGAGACATTGAAGCAAAAGTAAATATAATTTGTAAATAGAAAGTGATATCACTGAGTGAATCATTACAATTAATTAAGATCTATAAAAATAAAATATCATGAAAAAAAAATAGGGTTTCTCAAAATAGAATAAATTAAAATGAAAAAAGTTTTCTTTATCATTTATCATTGTATGATGGAGGCATTTTTAAAACATGGAATATAGTAGGAAGTGTTACAAACAAAATACTAATGTGTCCAAAAAGACTTCTACAGACATAACATTTAAGAATAACATATCACATTAATTATCTTCAAGGTGCTTAAGTCTATTTTCTTCATCCTTGCGCTTGGAAATTTGTCTACCCTTTTTCATTTTCTCATAATGATCATATGTGAAAGGAGGCATTATTCTCAAACACTGGAGAGATTTTACACGTGAAACAGCCACAAATGTCAATCCTACTCTTTCTCTTGGTCCTATGTCAATTGTTGCTTTGGGAAGAGTCAATCCCTGAGATTTGTGAATAGTCAATGCCCATGCCAACCTCAATGGCAGTTGAAGTGTTCTACCCTTCTGTATAGGTGGTATTGGAATTATCTTTGGATTATGATCTTCGAATGGTAGTCCTGAATAACCATCAAACTCAACCATCACATATGTTGGAGGCTCAAGCGTAGCACTACCTTGCTTGTAGATAATTTTTCGAATGTATCCAAGAGCCCCATTTACAAGACCAGCCTCTATCCATAGATTTGAAGTTAGAATGACCCTTGAATCCTTACAGATTAACAACTCCAGATCAAGCTCATCATTTGAACAGTCATCTATTGTATTCATAGTACCTACTTTTGATGCAACACAACGTACAACAGGATGCTTTAATGAATGTAGCATTTTTTTATTATGAGCATGAACATTTTCATTTGTTGAGAACAAATGAACATCATTATCAAATTCAAAATTTGTTGCAACATCTATGTTGATAGAGGTCCTTGACATTAGCAACCTCCAATCATCAATTTGTGGGTTTGCATCTCTTAGATTCGTCAAAAGTTGTCAAAATCTTTGTTGCTCAATATCTTCCCCATCTTGTCTGAATATCTTATCTAATGCGATAATAGTGTTGAATTCTTGCCATAGCAACTTTGCACACTTATTACTATCATATGCTACTCTATCATTGACAGGAGGCAACTGGCCCAAATCTCCCACCAATATTATAGATACACCTGAAATACAATTGAGGAAAATAATTATTTTTAAAACTATGTATTGATTCATGTATTTGATTGAAATACAATATATTTGACACATGTGTTAGTTGTTCATGATACAAAAATCAAATTGTTTCCTCCAAAACTTATATGTGCAGAATGTGGGAATGCTTGGCGTAGTCGTGAATCTATATTTTCCAACATGTTTTGATCAATGAAGCTCATTTCATCAATCAAAATATATTTTATATGTGACATTTCTTCTTGAAAACTTGTGAGTCTTGCTCCTTCCAACTGAGAAAAATCTCTTATTGGTATCCTCAATTTTGAATGAATTGTAGAAGCTCCTATATTGAATGCTGCAACTCCTGTTGGTGCAAGTAATAGAAGTGGAGAAGGGGAGGGCATTGCTGCATTTTGAAGAGATTGACTAATGGCACCAATTAGATATGATTTTCCTGTTCCTGTTGTTCCTTGAATTATCATAAACAATGGTTCTGCATTTTGATTTCTATGGTAGTGTGTCATGATTATGTTGACTGCCTTTTTTTGTTTCTCACCAAGGGTTGTGTAGTTTATACATTGAGGAATTTTATCATAGATAAGGCATCCATGATTCTTCATGTTACTTATGAAATTGATTGCTCTAGTAGTGTACTCTTCTCCTTGATAATCAATAGACCAATTTGTTTGTCTATCAACATCTCTTCTCCCCAACATGTCTATTTCTGAGCAATGTATATTTTGACCCTGGTGCAACCTAGATATAATCTCCCATTCATGTTCTGTAGTATTTCTATGAACATCTTGATTTTCTTCAGTTTCAGAATCACTTGGGTTTTCAACATTTTTTGCAAACATTGTACATTGAACATGCCAAGGGTTGTAATTGAATGTCTCCCAATTTTGTATGATAGAGGCATCATCATGACCAATATCTCGTTCAATAGCACAGAATGGCTTGTAGAGAAGTAACTCTGATAAACAAAACTCAATCCATTTACTTGATTGACATGAAGGGATAGATACAAACCTTGGAAATACTCTAACAATTGCAGCTTTTTCCCTAGGCTCCCATTTGTTGTCTCTTTTTCTGTTAGGATTATATATCCATGATCTAGCTGCATCAATTAATGTAACACCTTCCATACATAATGGCCTTTTTTTATAACCATCAATGAAAGATTTTGTTTGTTCTTCATTGTTCTCTTCATCATTTTCATTTTTATTATTTAGAGTTACAGGTTTGAATATCTCAAGTGAGACATTTAGATTGACAAATCGTCTACTACACTCCACCAATGGAAGCTCTAATAACATATGGCAAGTTTCTTGAGCACCAATGTCTCTCTCTACTATTGTCTCAGTTAGAAGCCTCCTATATGCTTGTGCTACTAAATCATCTGGATTTTCCATATTGGATAGACGCATCAACATGTGTTGGTATGTTTCTGAGCTTTTCTCTGCTTTTGCTGCATACTTGGCGATGTATTTTATGACATCATGTTTGGAAAGAACAGGTTGCCAATCTATATTCGCTCTCCACAATTGTAGTATGTAGTGATTATGTGAATTGACTCTATCATCATTTCTCATCGGTTCAAATTTCTTTTCCCCTATTTCCATGTCTTCATATAATTTTGATCCTCCTAGGTTTAATGGCCAGGGAGCATTATACCTACACTCCATGTAAGAAATATTATATTAAGCCCTGTCATTTTATAGTAATTATTTATATATATTTAATTATTCATTGGGATGAAATAATTACCTGCAAACCATCTTTCTCTTTTTTTTTGTAGGCATGCACCCTCCTTACAAATTGTGTGTCGCTCCACACAGTTTAATATTTCTTCATAGTCACGGTCCAAATCCACCTCTGCAAGTTGTCTTGTGTTTTTGAGACATGGATGTTGTTGAAAATTGATCAATGCCTACAAATCAAGGTAAGAAAAAATAAGTACACTAATTAATATCACATTACAAGAATATATATAAATATTTATTAACATGCCTGTATATTTCGTTGATGAGGATCATTTCTAGGGTTCCATGCATGAACAATGGAGTGAAAATATCTTTCAGCACTTCTTCCTTCCTCCTCATTTGACCAGTCAATTTTTATCCACATCAAGTGCTCCTTCAATCCATATGAATCCATGTATGTGTGGGGACCCCCTATGTTGCCATTCATATCTACACCAAAAGTCCTTGACATTCATTCCCTTTTCTAGAATTTATTTTCGACACATTTGTTAGGATAAACCACGGACATAAATAAAAACTACATGCTAATATAACCAATAACAGAAAATAATAGAACACACAAAAATGAACACAAGGCACCAAGATTTAATGTGGTTCACCCAATCCCTGGGCTACGTCCACCAAACATCAAGTCTGATCTTATTACAATCCAGTGATTACAACCTGATTACAATCCGTAATCCCTTACAGCTCAATACCGCCGCAAAAACCAATTTCACATCACAACATTATTAAAAATACTCAACCCTAAGCCCTTTTATAGAAGTATTAAACCGCTTTAGGGTTATAATATGTTGGCCATATGTCGGCCATAATATGTCAGCTACCATGTCGGCTACTGCCCAAAAAATTTTTTTACCTCACTATTTATGAAGTATGTACAATACTTTCCTGATCAGTCACCACAATCTAACAATCTCCCACTTGGGGACTGATCAGGCTCCACACTAAACAACAATCTCCCACTTGGAGACTGATCCTGTAGCAATACGACTACCACATGGGGCTCCCACTAGATCAAACCATCCTAGACTCTACTGTTCTTTTATTCATGTTCAGTCTAAAAGACCAACCAAAGCTGAAGAGGAGTTCAACTTCTCCCTTGTTACAACCTTTGTCAACATATCTGCTGGATTGTCATTGGTATGTATCTTCTCCAGCTTTAACTGTCCATCCTCCAAAATTGACCGAATGAAATGGTACCGCAACTGTATGTATTTGGTCTTAGAATGCAGAGCTGAATTCTTAGCAAGATGAATGGCACTCTAACTATCTGTGAACAAATAATTATCCTTCTAAGGATGTCCCAATTCTTCCAAGAAGAACTGAAGCCATATCATCTCCTTGGTTGCCTCTATAGCAGCAACATACTTTGCCTCTGTAGTGGAGAGAGCATTAATCTTCTATAACCTAGAAACCCAACTCACGGCTGCCCCACCAACAGTAAAGACATAACTGTAGTACTCCGCCTGGTATCAATATCCCCAGCCAAATCTGAGTCAACATAGCCCTGTAAATCAATAGTAGAGCCCCCAAAGTGTAAACACTTATTGGATGTTCCTCTCAAATATCTAAGAATCCACTTGACAACATTCCAATGCTCAAATCCTGGATGACTCATATACCTGCTAACGACTCCCACTACATGTGCAATATCTGGCCTAGTGCATACCATAGCATACATCAAAATTCCTACAGCTGAAGCATAGGGTACCTTGGACATCTTATCCTCCTCTTCCTGTGTCTTGGGACACATCTCCTTAGTCAATTTCAAATGACCAGGTAAAGGTGTGCTGACAGATTTAGCATTCTCCATACAGAAACGTTGCAACACCTTCTCAACATAATCAGCCTGAGATAGCATCAAGGTTCTGTTCTTCCTATCTTTGCAAATCTTCATACCAAGGATTTGTTTTTCTGCCCCCAAATCCTTCATAGCAAATGCATGTGCTAACTAGCATTTTAGCCCCTTAATATGATGCATGTTAGACCCAGCTATAAGCATATCATCAACATATAGACATAAAATAATGTAGCTATCATCATCCAACCTCTTAAAATAAACACAATAATCTGAATGACACCTGTTATAGCCATGCTCATGCATAAAACTGTCAAATTTCAGATACCATTGCCGAGGTGCTTGCTTCAAGCCATATAAACTTTTCTTCAATTTGCACACTAAGTTCTCCTTACCTTTGACCTCAAAACCCTGTGGCTGAGCCATATATATTTCTTCATCCAAATCACCATGAAGAAAGGATATTTTAACATCCATCTGCTCTAAATGCAAATCTTTAGTAGCCACAAGACTTAAAACAGTACGAATAGAAGTCATTTTAACAACAAGAGAAAATATCTCATCAAAATCAATTCCCTTTTTCTGTCCAAATCCTTTTACAACTAACCTGGCCTTAAATCTTTTCTTACCTCCTTCCTCTTCTTTCAACCTATAAACCCACTTATTCTGTAAAGCCTTTTTACCTATAGGCAACTTGCACAAATCCCATGTCTTAATTTTCAGCAAAGAGTCCATTTCATCTTTCATTGCAGACTCCCACTAAATCTTAGTATTCACCTGCACAACTTCATCATAACTTTTAGGTTCACCAACATCAGTAAGTAAAATAGAATACAAAGAGGGAGAAAACCTTTGTGGAGGTCTAATTTGCCTTGTTGACCGTCTAACATTTACTAGTGTGTGTGGTATTTGTTGTTGCAGTTGTTGCACATCATGAGGAATGGCTGGAACATCAGCTTTTGGAGTATCATCCAGCACTACATAATCATCTTCTTTCTTCTCATGTTGCTGCAACAAATCTTTGTACAACACTTTCTCATTGAATATGACATCCCGACTTCTAATAATTTTAAGATTTTCAAAATCCCAAAGCCTATAACCAAATTCATTAATGCCATATCCAACAAAGACACATTTCTTTGATTTGGCTTCTAGCTTGGTTCTATTTTCAGAGTCTATATGAGCAAAAGCTTCCCAACCGAAGGTCTTGAGAAAAGAATAACTCACCTTCTTACCAGTCCATGCTTCCTCTGGAATACCATAGCCCAAAGGAGTAGAGGGACCTCTATTAATCAAATATACTGCAATATTGACAGCCTCCACCCACATGTGTAAGGGCAACCTAGCATGCAACCTCATGCCCCTTGCGCGCTCCATTATAGTCCTGTTCATGCGTTCAACCACTCCATTTTCTTGTGGAGTCCTTGAAACAGTTTTTTGTCTACGAATACCATTAGTGGAGCAATAATCTTCAAATTCATGACTGCAATACTCACCACCATTATCAGATCTGAGACATTTTAATTTCTTACTAGTCTCATTTTCAACCAAGCATTTCCATTTCTTAAAAGTTTGAATTACATCAGATTTCTGTCTAAGGAAATAAACCCATAATTTTCTAGTTGCATCATCAATAAATGTAACATAATAATGAGAGCCACCAAGGAAAGATACCTGAGCCGGTCCCCATACATTTGTATGCACAAGCTCTAATTTCTCCTTTTTGTTTTCCTTCCCTGTCTTTACAAAACTCACTCTCTTTTGTTTTCCATACACACAACTTTCATAGAAATCCATATTCACACATTTTAGACCTGGTAAAACTTTCCTTGAATGAAGTACTTTCATACCTTTCTCACTCATGTGCCCAAGTCTATTGTGCCACAACACTGTATCAAAATCTACAGCAGCTATTTGTTCTCCCTGCTCAACTGCAGTAATTGTTCCTGAATATTCATTTTTCTCTGAAACAATCAAAGTAGAAGGAACAATATGACCTGTACAAAGATATAAGGTGCCTACTTTCACACCTTTTTCTACTACAAGGGAACCTTTTGAAACCTTCCAATTTTTATCATTAAAAGTAACTACACAACCCTCATCACCGAGTTGCCCTGCTGAAATTAAATTTCTACTTAGTTTTGGAACATGTCTTACCTCATGTAGTAGCCAATGATTCCCATTCTGCAACTTAATCTTAATTTTTCCCTTTCCAACAATCTGACAGGGTTCATTATCCCCCAAATAAACAAGCCCAAAATCCCCTTGGACATAATCAATGAAATAACCTCTATGAGGTGTAGCATGAAATGAAGCACCAGAATCTAAAACCCATGAATCATCAACACTCTCTAAAGACAGAAGCAAAGCATCCTCTTCAGATTTGTTACTTACCACATTTGCTTCCTTGTCTCCATCTAATTTATCTCCTTCATTTTTCTTTCGATTCCAGCAATCTTTCTTTTTGTGCCTTGGTTTCCCATAGTACCAGCAATCATTTGGTCCTCTCAATTGAGACCTCCTCCCCTTTGACTTTCCTCTTGATCTCCCACGATTTCCAGAGTTACTTCCTCTTTCAGTCATTTTGCCCCTGCTTTGTGCATTTAAAGCACTTCCGGATGTAGATCCACCTGAGGATTTTCTACGAGTTTCCTCACTTAAAATAACACCGATCACATTATCATATTTTAGGGCACTAGATCCAGGAACAGAATTACTCACCGCCATTACCAAGCCATTCCAACTTTCAGGCAAATAACACAAAATCAAGAGAGCCCTAATTTTTTCATCAAAATTGATACCCACAGAAGATAATTGACTAGTAATAGTATTAAACTCATTTAAATGATCTACAACAGATCCACCTTCTGCCATTTTCATATTAAATAAACACTTTATGAGAAATACCTTATTTGAAGCGGAGGGCTTTTCATACAGTGTTGCTAGGGTTTTCATCAAATCTTCTGTTGTCTTTGCTTTTGTAATATTAAATGCTACCTATGGTGCCAAGCATAACCGAATGCTTTCGAGTGCCTTTCCTTCCAATGACTTCCATAAATCCTTCTAATATAAATAGTCTTCCATTTGCATCTTCCATAACTGGAAGTTCTGCCCATTAAACCTGTCAACCCTCAACTTACCCTCATCTGCCATCGCTCCCACTCAACTGTGAGACTCCCACTTAACCGTGAGACTTTCCTGCAAAGGATAACTAAAAGACAACCGTGCTCTGATACCACTTGTTAGGATAAACCACGAACAGAAATAAAAACTACATGCAAATATAACCAATAACAAAAAATAATAGAACACACAAAAATGAACATAAGGCACCAAGATTTAACATGGTTCACCCAATCCCTGGGCTACGTCCACCAAACATCAAGTCTGATCTTATTACAATCCAGTGATTACAACCTGATTACAATCCATAATCCCTTACAGCTCAATACCGCCGCAAAAACCAATTTCGCATCACAACATTATTAAAAATACCCAACCCTAAGCCCTTTTATACAAGTGTTAAACCGCTTTAGGGTTATAACATGTCAGCCATATGTCGGCCATAATATGTCGGCTACTGCCCAAAATTTTTTTTAACCCCACTATTTATGAAGTATGTACAGTACTTTCCTGATCAGTCACCACAATCTAACAACATTGAGTTTCTTAAGTGCATATAGTGTGCGACTATGTGAGGATAGTCAATAATATTTTATCTTCTCCAATTCTGAGCTTCTCGTGGATCAGTTGGCATTTTTCCTGGCATAAGTTCATGCAAATCAGGCCAATACACATCCATTGCACTTAATGTGAAAAATATTGTAGGAGTACCAATTTGATGAAGCAAATCTGTCAATTCTACACAAGATTTAGTCCAATATGACCGTGTTCCCCTTAAAGATGGCCCAAACCGCATCAATTTATTTGCCAGATTAGAGTGGGGTGCATTTTCCATATGTTGTCGCAACTCATGGATGGTAATGGGCATATCTCTAAAGCTTCTTTTCACAAACACTGACGATGAGTTTTGTGCACGATGTCTCATTATCATGTTCAACACAAAATATCTAAAGCTGGGATGTTTGCCAAAATGATGATCTCTATAACACATCAGATGTTTCACAAATTCATGAAGATAGACTTGCCATAATCGTGGCTCTAACCAATCACAGCTTCCATCAGGAAATAGTGTTGGAAATGCCATATCAAGTAATCCTAATGTGACATATTCATTAATGGGAGATACACCTATACTTGGCCAATCTATCAATGATGTTGGATGCACATCAAGGTTATTGACCCATGCACGAATAAGTTCCATTTCTTTCTGGGCATTAGGTGGTCTTGAAGCCATTGATGTTGTATGATCTATTATATTTCCTTCATCTGACTCCATGACTGGACCAACAAAAACAATCTCATTTGCATCTGAATCAAATTCCATATTGACTGTCTTTAATCTGGCAAAGATATTTTCATCTACATTTCTAGGTAGATCATTGAGAGCATTTTCATTAATTTGGACATCTGAATAAAATTTATCATGGTCTACTTTGTATTTGAGTGCTTTGTAGACATGATCCCTATTCACAGTAAAATTATAGTTTGTTCCATGTTGATCTCTTCGTCTAACAATAATAATTGGCAAATTGTCTATTGTGTGTGGCAATATATTGGAAACATGTTCTATATTTTGTGGAAAACTTATTGTATGCCCTTTATATTTATATTGACCACCCGTTGCATGTGTAACTTGAAGTATGGGACTGACATGTGCAATTAGCATTTCCTCAACTTGGGTCAAGTTTGCAAGCTCCTCAGGTTGTGGCCCTGGATCCATATTATTTTAAGAAGAAAATCTATTGTTTCCTTTTTCTTGTCTACATCTATTGCATATTGGACCTTCTGCCGTATGGAACACTTTCATTCGTAGATAGCTTTCCTGACAAATATAACACATATGTGGCATTCTCAAGCTATCTAGTTGTTGTCAAAACTGCATTTAGAATGTATAGAAATTATCTTGAAGAAATTCAGTTGGGTTTTGTATGTTTTCTCTATTGCCCTTGTCCACCTAAATTTATCCTGTTTTGGCTTGTAGGATGAGGCATTTCAAGAACACACTCTATTGTTCTTGAATTTTCATTGTGGTGACTCATTTCCACAATGCAGGTAATGCTTGATTATACCTCTCACTTGATTCAAAATCAACTTCATGTCTCCCTTGTGTTTCAAAATTAGATACTTCATCGGATGTTCGCTGACAAATAATTCTATCTCTATTATGTAATTCCAATTCTTGTAATGGCAATTATGCCCTTCTTCTAGCATAATTTAGTCGTCGGACTTCATTGTTCCTTCTCCTTTCTTCTTCTCTTTCAGCTTGTGTCATTTGTTCTCGTTGTCGTCTGCGATACTCTCTTTGGTATTCTCTCTAGTATGCTCTTCGTTGCTCCATTTTGTATTGTCTTCTTTCTTGATCCGATTGGAAATTCATACTTGATATATTCAAATCTATGAAATAAATTTGTAACCAAACATTTAAAAAAATAGTAGATCTAGTAAACTATTTTTTATAAAATTGGTTTAAAATATCACATAAATTTAGTGGCATTGTGTTTCAAATAAGAGAGATATTTATTCATTTCTAATTAATATTTGAACAGTTCACACATACATATAGAAAGAACTTTTTGTGTGGGTAAGAGAAGAAGATCTACAAATATACTAAATACCAAATAGTCTTGTATGTATAATACTAAATTTATTTAAGAGAAAGGAAAAATAACATATATTCATCAAAACTGATAAGTCGAACATACAAATTTATATAAAAAAATGATAATGTCAAATAATATGACTCCTAGATTTCATTATAGTGATGCAAAAACATGTGGAATTCATCAATGAGGAAAATGTTGTTTTCACCATCCATGTGCTCTTCATCATAGCGAATGTCTTTCATAAATTCAAAGAACCCAAATGATTTCTTCCATGCGTCATGAATTTCCTTTGTATATTGTCCCATCTGTAAGATTTGAGAATCTTGGACACCTCGAACATGAAAGCTTGCAGTATGAATTTCATATGTAATTTTTTTACAAGACTCAAAAATGATTTTTCCCAATCTATCCAAATAAGTTTGAACAATTTGATTTGATTGCACTGAGTTGTCTGCAAGAAGTGGACTTGTGATAGTGTTTTCAGAATTATTTTGTTGAGCATCCATAGTTAATTTTTTTCTGTTATCTATAATGTAAGGATTAAAAATGGTCAATATCAAAATGACAAGAATTAAACTATGCATATATAACAATAAATTGATATTTGAAAGAGAAGAATATTTATTTGATTCTTTCATATTGACATGTAATTTTATGCATTTAATTGCTTAAACAAAAAACTTATATTTTCTTGATATTATGTATATAATGTTGTAATCTTTGATTTTAAAAAATTAATAGTAAAACCTAAATTAAAAATTTTCTTCGATGATTGAAACTAAAGGATGTTTTAATAAATGTACTATTTTTTATTAATTTAAATACACTTAATAATGCAATATCTAGTAAAATTACAAATTTTCATTTTTTGAATTTAAAAAAAAAGAAAAAAGAAGCTTTTAACTTACAGATTTTCCTATCAAATGTCATAGTATAATTTTTTCCATAGTTCTTCTAAAATAGAAATTCATTTTATTTTTTCAATGCAAATTATTAATAATAAGCATACAAATGCTCAACTATGAAATCAACCACATTTAATGCAACAATCCTATATTTTTAAAATCATTTTACATGAATGAAATTAAAAGAATAAAAAAGAATTATAATAGGATGGAAATAAATCTAATATGACTTATAATATTATTTTTATTAAATAGAAACTAAACCATATTATAGAAAAAATTCAAAAAATAAATAAAATTTGAGATTGTAATAAGAAAAAATAAATTACTTTTGTTTAAAATATAATATATATAAATTTTAGTAAGTTTCTAAATTAAATTTGATTTGTTATAAGGTTTCTTGTTTCAATTTAGAACTTACTAAACTTTATCAATTATTATTTTTAAAGTTATTCTAGCTAGTCTAGGCCTAGATGTGGAGAAATTTATGAAATCAACCACATCTAATGCAACAATTCTATATTTTTAAAATCATTTTAGATGAATGAAATTACAAGAATAAAAAAGAATTATAATAGGATGGAAAGAAATCTAATATAACTTATACTATTATTTTTATTAAATAGAAACTAAACTATATTATAGAAAAAATTCAAAAAATAAAGAAAATTTGAGATTGTAATAAGAAAAAATAAATTACTTTTGTTTAAAATATAAAATATATAAATTTTAGTAAGTTTCTAAATTAAATTTGATTTGTTATAAGGTTTCTTGTTTCAATTTAGAACTCATTAAACTTTATCTTGTTTTAAATATAAAATATATAAATTTTAGTAAGTTTCTAAATTAAATTTGATTTGTTATAAGATTTCTTGTTTCAATTTAGAATTTACTGAACTTTATCAATTATTATTTTTAAAATTATTCTAGCTAGTCTGGGCCTAAATGTGGAGAAATTCTATCACTTTCATTTGAAAAAATGCATAGGTTACATGTGAATAAACCACTACTTTTCTATTGCCAAATCTGTGGAGGAGGAGATGTTATTTGCTCATACAGACATCAGTTGCTTCATTATTCTTTACCAGGATGATAATGGCGGTCTTCAGATTCAATCCAAGGAAGGGGAGTGGCAGAATGTGAAGCCGATCTCGAATTTGGGGGATTCCTTCAAGGTGAGAAATAAACCAAGTTAAATTTGATATTTGCAGATCAAAATTGAAAATCAACATGAACAGTGAAAAATATGTGATTGTGTTTAGGCATGGACCAATGGTAGATACCACAGCATAGAGCATCGGGTGGTGTATAAAGGTTGGGTGGATCAATTTTCAGGGCCCTATTTCGTTTGATTTACAGGGGATAAAGAAATTTGGACACCAGATAAGCTTGTGGACGTTTGAAACCCTCGACGCTACAGATGTTTAATCTTTTCAGATTTTGAGAAGGATTACATGAATTGCATGAAGTTGAAAAAGGAAAATCTTCTAGCATTCTTTGAGCAATATGCACTCAACAACCCATATTTCTTCTTTGTTAGAGATGAATTGATTAGTCGACTATAATGTAGAAAAGATTAGTTAAAAAGATAGAAAGAAATTTGCAATGTTTCTAATTGAGAAGAATCTCTATTCTAACAAAGTTTCTAACAAATTTTAAGGAAATTAGACAGATCTCAAAATAAGAAAAAACCACATAATAAAAGTTTTCAAAATGGAAGAGATCAAAATACATAAGCATACATACCTTTTTAGAATATTGATCAATGTTGTTGCTCAATCCAATGTTCAATAGAAAACAAAATGAGCTCATCATATATATAATGTCCATGGCTGATGGTTCAGCTTCAAAAACTTGAAAATGAAAAGCCAAATAATAGTAAGAAAAAGAAAAAGATCTCACATTTCAATCGTCTTCCCTTAACATAATCAATAATACATAATAATAGTATATTAAGTTCTTTAGTCGTTTCAATTTAATTGGAATTTCAGCTAGAATTAAAAAAATGCTACTCCACGTTCCAATGCAAGAGCACATCAACAAAGGCCTATTGCCATGTGTATCGTATGCATGCCCCAGCTGATTGTGAAGGAGGTATAATTGTTCAGTTACCCGTCAATTTTTTTTAAAATGTGAAATTGTTTACAACGAAATCTGCTCCCATTGTAGAAGCCTCTCGGCTTAATGAGAGTTACAAAGTGATTATTAGTTTGAATAATTATAGATTTTCTTGTGTAGATTGATTGTTAGTATCATTGTATTCATTTGTAATGGTAGGATGTTTAAATCTTGTATAAAATATATTAATGAGGATTATAATAACAATTATTTGTTTATTCATTTGTAATGGTAGTGTGTTTAAATCTTGTATAAGATATATTAATGAGGATTATAGTAACAATTATTAGTTTGAAGGAGGATGTTCTTATGTCGAAGATGATGTAATAGTTGAGCTTGTTTCAATATTTTTTATAACATTTGTTGGTTAAAGGTCTAATATTTTTAATATTGTTGTACTATTTTGTTGGCCTTAAAGTCATTAGAGTGCACGATATGTACTAATAATTGAATAAATATATATTTTTAGATCCAATCAACAACAAATAATCATATATCTTATAATACACTAATAAGAACATGGCTTAGTCAAAACTATCTGTCTAACCTTTTTTGTGATCATTTTTGAAGGAGCAATCATCCAACTCTTAGGGTGCACCAATATGTATGTGAAAATGTGTAAGGATTGTTGATATGAGATTTTTTTGAAGTGAAGAACCTGGAATGGAACAATCATTATTTTGTTAATGATGAACCTACTACCTATTGGTGAGACAATTGCTTTTTGGTCTCAAAGCTATCATTTAGTTGCTTGATGAAGAGGATTTGACAAGAGGAGATAACAATAGCACCTAAGGTTGAGTTATTTGGTATGTAAAAGAAGCACTAAGACCAAGTAAGACATTGATACTATAGTGTATTGTTTATCTACTTAAAGTTAGAAATGAAATACTACTCAAGTTAAGACTAAAAAAAGATCAAGTAAGTAAAGTGTCTGCCAAGCCTTTCCAAGCAATCAATGTAAGCTAAGCAAAAAATCAATTGAAGTCGAGTGAAAAATAAGAGGTATGAAGAAAAGATGAAAATAGTGCAAGTCAAGTGATTGTTTGTATGTGTCGAGTAAAGTTTAGTTGTGTTGAGCATTAGTAAATTATAGTGTTTGCCAAGTGAACTAGTGTTGGCTAATGACAAAATAGTATAGATTTTGAGTGATAACAAACAATGTTAAATCGAAGATTTGATGAATTTGTGCTGGCTATTTTATTTTCTTGAATTATGTGAAGCGTGTGGAAGATAACTATGATGAGATGGTGGCACAAAAGTCAAGGGAAACCATTTTGAGACAAATTCAAGGAAGATTGTAGAGTAAGTTTCTAGAGGAACCAAATGAAAAAGTGGGTAGATTCATTGAATCCTACCTAACCCTACCTAACCCTAAAATTGACGATTGTGGTTAAGTGACAAAAGATCTAAATTCTCTATTATAAAGATAGTTGGTTAGAAGTAAAGGTTGTCATGTGTGAGAACTTAAGAAAGACAAGGATTCTAAGGTATTGCTTCATTCAATGGCTGAACAGAGGCATGCAAAGCAAGAAGGCTTAAGGGGATGAATGCTTGAAAGGTGAACAAGCTATAAGAGTTGAAGAGTATGAAAGCTAAGAAGAATGGAGGATTGAAATATATATCTGTAATCTACAATTAAGTTGTAAGTTTTTATTAGATCAAGTCCTATTGTTACTTTCTAATAATTGTACTAATGTGGATAAAATCATTTGGATTAAGATTGACCTAATAGTCATTTGTAAATCCTTTAACCGGGTGAATGGTATAAAGTCCTTTAACAAGGCTCACTCTTAATAAGGTGATTAAAATCCTTTAACTGGGTTATATTTAACAACACTTGTTTATTGTAACCTTTATCAGGGTTGGCCTTTCACAGGGTATCACTTCATAAGAGTGAGAATTAGTAGCATGTTACTAGTGGTTTTTCCCAAATTGGGTTTCCATGTAAAATCCTTATGTCAAATTGGGTGAATGCTCTTATGGTGTTTCATGTTTACATTTTTGCAAAATTGATTTGACCTAGGATAATAACCTATAAAGTTTAAGTATTATATGATCTAATGGATGCATGCATGACAAGGTTTTATGGATATGAGTCTACTAAGCATTGAGAAGTTTTATTTGTATATCTAGACCTTGGATAACTAATTCACCCCCCTCTCAATCATTCTAAATAATTTTAACAATTGATATCAGAGTCATAGTGCTTGAAAGGTTTAGTTTGAAAGTATTAAAAGTAAAAGATCATAGATGTCTAAAAGAGAGGTACCCAAGCTTAACAAGGAAAACTTTCCTGCATGGAAAAGTCTAATAAAGCTACACTTAGGAGGTCTTGGAGACCATGTACAATCTACCATCACCACTGAGCATGTTGATCCTATTGGATCCTAATTGCTAATGATTTGAAAAAGTAGAAAGAACACAATCAAGTAATGTTGGAGATTGCCTCTACCCTAAGTTACTCTAAGTTTGATAACATCAAGGATTGTGACAATGCAAAGATGTGGGATTCTTTACACACAATCTGTGGAGGAGATAAAAATGTTTTGAGCCAAATCTAAAAGTTGAAGAGGGAAGTTTGATGACATGAGAATGCAAGAAAGTGAGAACATTCTTCAATATTGCTCTAGAATAAAAGATGTTGTTAATGCTATTAGAGGAGCTAATGGTATCATTGATGATGATACTATAATTAGAAAAGTACTGAGAACACTACTGCCTATCTATGCTATTAGAGTTTTTGCCATATAAGAACTAAGATGTATACCTAATACTAATCTATCCCTTAAAGGTTTGGTGGGCAAGCTTACTACCTTTGAACTCTCTAATTTTGATAATTTCAAAACTAAAAATGATGAATCTACTTTCAAAGCTAAACTATCATTAAAGGAACCTAAAGACAAAAAGAAAAAGGTCAAATATATTTTTAGTGACAGTGATACAAATGAGGAAGATGTAGAACAACTTGAAGCATTGTTGGCAAGGAGATTTCATAGAGGCAAAGAAAAATTCAAAGATAAGCTACATATCATGTGTTGGAAATATAGATGAAGTAACTGAGAGGGGAGGGGTGAATCAGTTACCACAAAAACAATTCCAAAAATTTCTTAGATGTCTATAATGCTTACTTACTATTGATACTCGATAAATAGTGCAGAAATACTATAACTCAATAACTTAACTAGTTACTGATCATCTAGCATTCAAAGTTATTAATATGCATGCAAAGGTTAACTAAATGAACACAAGAGACACCGGATTTAACATGGAAACCCAATATGGGAAAAACCACCAAGTAACTAGTCACCAATTTTCACTCTTCTGAATTGAGCCCTGTTAGGAGCCAACCCTGTTAAAGGTTACAATACACGCTGTTAGGTGTGACCTTGTTAGAGGACTTAATCACCCTATTAGGAGTGGCCTAATTGGAGGTCTTTAGAACAATTCAACTGAATTGTCACCTTGTTAGAGGATTTACAAAATGGCTATTAAACGAACTCTGTAAAGAGATTTTGGATTCACTGTTACAATGATTAAAAAGAAACAATGAAATGACCTAAATGATATGCAACTTATCTTTTTCTGAGTATAGATCTATGTTCTACTTTAATGGATCCTTACTAATCGAATACAACTTTGCAGCTCCTCCAGGATATCTAATCCTTCATCAGAATTTGCTCATTATTCACTTATTCCTTCCTCATCCATATACTTGCTCTTCCACTCACTTTTTCACACATATATTTTATTCCATAACTTGAACATCTATATATATACCTTTCAGATTTATCAAGTCAACTCAAATATAAGTTACAACAACTGAAAAACATCAATCGGCTACATTTATTCCATGAAACAATTGAGCTTAATATCAAAATAATAAAATCCTTCGCTGGTCGACTCAGCTCGGTAACCATCGCTCCTGAATGGTTTTCTAGTGTTAACCAAATGAAGCTCGGTAAACATTGCAAATCCTGCAAAAGTCCTTTGGAGATCGAGTGAACTCGGTTAGCACTAACCTTCCTTTGTTGACCTTGTTAGCTCAGTAGAAGCTAACTTTCTGTCACATTTCCTTTGATGATCGAGTGAGCTCGGTAGATACTAACTTTCTGCCACATTTCTTTTGATGACCAAGTGAGCTCGGTAGACTTTGTCTGATGACTGATATGACATTTGTGTAACATCAAAGACAACACTCAATTAACAATTGTGTCCAACAATCATGTACTTTAATTATAATAAGGTTGGTCATATTGTTGCTAGATGTCCAGAGAAGAAGAACAATAGAAGTGGAGACAAATACATAAGTAAAAGAGATGAGGACAACAAAGATATTAAAGATAAAGGAAATAAGTCTTACTAAATTATTGGGGAAGAAACCAAAGATGGATCTAATGACCATGATGATGAAGTGGTGTATGTTGTAATGAAGGATTATTCTAATGAGGATGACGCAATTGCACTAGTGTCTTATGTGAACAAGAGTGATAGATGGATCACAGACAATGGGTGTTCACATCACATGGCTAGAGATAAAAGTAAGTTCATTACCCTTGATTATCATAATGGAAATAGTATAAGATTTGGTAATGATGCACCATGTCTGATAAAAGGAAAAGGATCAATCAAACTCACAAAAAAATATATGTGTGACAATGATTATTATGTAGAAGGACTTAATTATAACTTGTAATTTTGATAATTTCAAAATTGAAAATGATGAATCTACTTTCAAAGCTAAACTGTCATTAAAGTAACCTAAAGAGAAAAAGAAAAAGGTCAAATATATTTCTAGTGGCAATGATACAAATGAGGAAAATGTAGAACAACTTGAAGCATTACTAGCAAGGAGATTTCATAGAGGCAAAGGAAAATTCAAAGGTAAGCTCCATATCATGTGCTTCAAATTGAAATAAGGTTGGTCATATTATTGCTAGTATCCCAATTCCACTTCTCCTTTGAGAGATCAAGTGGAAAAGGTGGAGCCACCCTATTCTTGAGTGACTTGATCATTGCATCTCAGACTTGCATTCTTGATAGATTTTGGAACCCATTGTTGTCTCATCTATTTTATGATATTATTAGCTTTTGCCTTCTTTTCATCTTCAATTCTTCTAGTATTCATGTAGTTTATAGAAAGATGACAAAGTTTAGTACAAATAAAACATATTTTAGTAATATCTCTTGTCCTCATATGATGCTTTACATAATTCATTCCAATGTGTCCATATTCTCCACAGTAATGATATCTGCACTAGGTGTTATAGCTCTAACCAAATATAGCTTTCACAATTTTTTCTGTTGGATTCAGTATCATTGTTTTGCATTATGATGACTTGTGCCCATGTTTGTTACATTTGTCACATTTTCCTTCAAACTTAAGTTTTTCTTTACATTCACTAGCTCTATGACCATTCTGATTGCAATTGTAGCACTTTCTATTGAATTTTGATTTCCCATTGCTCCAAGATTTGTTTGATGTATGCCATATCTTACCATAGTGATTGCAAGTAGGTCTTTAATACTTTTGAGCTCCTTGTTTGGATGATTTACTTTCTTTTATATATCTAATTCCTGCTTTTCGTTTTTGTCTATAAAGACTTTTTTCATTCAATTAATTCATGTGTGCTTAGGATTTCATCATCTTTCATTGGTTTACCTTTCAGTGTTGAGATCATTATGCAATCTTTCATTTTCTAATCTTAGATTCACGATTTCTTCATTTTCATTGTAGAGGTGATTAATGAAGTCATCTTGTTGAAGAGATAAATGTTGAATCTCCTTATCTTTTCCTTCTATTTCTTCTTTTATCTTGTTTTTCTTTTCCATAACTTCACATAGACTTACTGACTGAATTTCTTGTTCTCTTCTTAGTTTTCTTACTTCTTCTTGTAGTGAGCCATTCTTTTCTAATAGTTCTTTCATTACTTCATTGGCTTCATCTAAGCTACTTACTGAATGAAGGTCTTCAATTCTTTCTTTAGATTGTTGATCATTCATTTGAATTGCAAGGTCTTTTCTTCTTTTTAGGGATTGAGAAAGTTGTTCTTTTTCTTTCTTGAGTTGGGCAATAGCCATTTCCAAATCTAGCTTTTCATTATCAATAACCTTGTCAAGTCTAAGTATCTCCATAGCCTTTGATCTTTGCTCAAGTTGTTAAGCTTTTTTCTAAGAACCATAAAAGCTTTGATACCAATTGTTGGAAATATTATGAAAGGCTAAGTTACTGAGAGGGGAGGGGTGAATCAATAACTGATAAAACTTTGAAATTCAATTACCAATTAATCCTTTAAATGAATTATGATCTAGTTGCATGCATGAGAAATTGAAAACATGAAAACAGACACAACACTTTAATACACAAGATTTGGTAACCCAGAAATCTTCCAAATAGAAAGTAAATTTGGGGTGGGGATGATACTCACAAGCTTTAGTACTGTAGTATAAAGTTGGCTTGTTAAAGCTTACAATAATCACTTCTGATGATTTTCCCTGTTAGGAGCAATTAGGACTACTAGATCCACCTTGTTAAAGAATTTACAAACATACAATAAAGTATGCACTCGATAAAGATATTTACACAAGACTGTTAGGTCTACCTTGTAATGCCCTACCAAGGGATCCACAAGAAATAACCTAAAGTTTTTACTAAGTTTACCAACATTTTTTTAAAAGAAAAAATAACATACACGTCAAACATAAAGTAGCGAAAGAAATAACATACAATCATACATAAGTAAACATAACAGATTATATTCCTTAAGGATCCCAAGACATTGAGTCACATTTATATTTAATTAATACTAAATCTAACAATTACCACATCTATATGAAAGAATAATTAAAAAGTCCAATGTCCATTTAAATAATATACATTTGTTCTGAATGCCTCTTGGCAAATGAAAATTGGAATGCTCGATCATCCACTGTACATGCCACAGGGTATGAAAGGCTAAAATAATATACATCTATAAAAATAGAATTACATTATCCTCCTTGGGTCCATGATACAAAGTAAAATAAAATAAATGAAACCATGATATATCCATCCATCATAAAAGATATAAACACCCATCATAAAATATAACCATCCATCACAATGATACATAGATAGAATGAAAAGAAATGCAGAAAAGGAAGCTCTAGCCATAGTGACTACAAATGGATCTCAATGGTAAGAGTGAAAAGCACTACCATCTGACCGCGTGGAACCTAAATGGTCCACTCTCACCGCACTGAGGAGATAGTCTCAAGTCCCAAGCAAGATATTAAACCAAATATGAAAAGTACTCTCTAAGTCTAAGAAATCCTAAAAGTATTCTAACTCAATGGTTCCAAGATAAATCAACATATATACCTAGAGGCACACAAGACATGTAGGAAACCTACTATGTAAGCAAGCAAGTGTCATTGCACGAATCACGCTAGAGTTACCCTGGCAATCTCTTAGGACTCCAACCCCCTAGTGATCCCTATGTGGTCACTAGTATCCTCTAGTACTGACAAGGCATACTATGAATGCAAGGTCACAACCAAACATTTTCTCTACTCCCATCCTAGTCTATACTAGCACTAGAGGCATGGGCGAGAACATACAAAGACTCTTATAGGTTCATTTTACTCTCATTTAGTGTAGTATTTTCACTTATTAAACAACTTACAATGGGTTACCCTAGGAACCACTTAGAGCCCTGGCCTCCATTGCAAACCACTTCCCAACATTACATATAGATAACCTACCCTAGGCTTGTAAAATCAAAAATCAATAATCATATAAAATCACCTTAGTCTTATACAAGTGATTGGGAAGCATCAAAATATAATTCACATTAATCACATTAATTCTCTATGAGTAACTAGAAAGCATCCCCAAAATATTGATCAAAGTCTCAAAATGGTTAAGTCAAATATGTCATAACATGATATCACTAAAACAATTCATACCAAACACCTCAATGTTACACAAGAACATTGTTAAGTAATAAGAATCAATATATCAACACACATCATAGAGCATACCAGAGACATTACTATGGTTGGGTTAAAAAGATCAAGATCAAATCAACATAACATCACAATCACATAACTCCCAAGCTTTTGGTAACATCTTAGGACTGGTCAACACTCTAGTCAACCCAAACCCCAACATACAAACAACACACATAAAATAGAGTAGTCTTATAAATTGGTTTGCTTTTGAAAACATGTTGAAGGGTTTCAGGTTCTCATTTGATGTAAGTTTCTGAATACCTAAGTTTTGCATTTTAACCCTTACAAATTAATCCATTTCTTATGTTTGAATATAAACGTCTTATTACCCTAAGTTCTTAAAACAAGCATAATCTCTATAAAGATTTTCCTTAAATTTTAAATAATAATCATTAAATAATTGGTTAGCAATTATTTAATATTATTAAATTTAAAATAGAAAATCTCCATCCTCCATTATAATGTTCTTTCAACAATTAATAATTGAATTTATTAAATTAATTGTTTATAACTAATTCCCAATAAAACACTCAATGATTTCTCATATTTTAATAATCAAAGAAAAATTATTGATAACCATATTGATGAGACCTTATAAAAATTATCTTATAATTAAATACATATTAATTATTTTAAGTGTTAAATATCTTAAAACTTTAAATTATATTAAAATTTAAATATACATAAAATATAAATTTAAGACATCAAATCTTATATATCTAAAACTTTAAATTTTTATTATATTAAAATTTAAATAAGTTATAATTGACATGAATTAAAAATTTAATAAATTAGATAATAATAATAAAATTTAATAAAATTTCATCATGCATTTTTAGATGCTTGCTGACCTGCCACCCTGTGGTTGCAAGTATGATTGCTGCTGCAATACTACTACTACACATTAGTAGTACCTGTCGTGCGTAGCCATAAAGGCCGTGAGCAGGGGTTGGGGACTGAGGTTTAATAGCCCCACCCCCTCCCTTATATATATATATATATAGTTTAATTTATATAGAATTTAATTTAATCAAAAACTCCACCCAATTAAAAATTTTAAGTGCGTGTGTGTGTGTATTATAACAATCCTAAGAATTCTTTGATTGGGAAAATACGGCCAACTGGTCAAATTTTTCTCTAAAATTTTTGATTCCAATACAAAACCCTTCCCTGTTTAATTTCCTTTCTTAAAATCTATTGAAAGAGGGTTTTATAAATCTTTTGATTTTCCTGTAAATAAAAGATCTAATATTCATACTAGAAATACATAATACTGAAACATTCATCACAAGAATTCATCACATAAACATTCAACAAACACGATGAAGACAAGAAAGAAATAGCGTAATAAATTGAGTGAATAATCACAAGCGTCTACCTCGATTCTGATGCTAATCGCTATGCTCAAGACGATTGTAGAGAAATACCTCCTCTCAAAGCCTTCTCTATTCTAAAATTCTTCCCCTTTCAAAATTCACGATCCTTTGAAAATGAACCCCCAAATTGTGATATGGAGTTCTCTCCTAAAATCAGGGCACTAATTGTGCATTCACCCAAGGGAACTCCCTGCTCACTAGACTTCAACTCTTTATTAACTTTTCATTATCTTTCCTTTATCTTTTCTCTTTCTTTTCTATGCACGTTTATTGAATTATTAAATAGATTTATTTGATTTTCCACTTGACTTCTCTTTTAATTAATTTATTAAATTTTAATCTCATGCATGCATCATGCAATCATAAAACTTTTAAGAAATTAATTTCTTTTTTCACTTCTTAATTTATTTTTGGACATTTAATTTGATAAACTACTTATTAACTTAAATAATAATAGTATTTATCATTAATTTAAAAATAAACTCTAAATATATTATTATTAAATTAAATAAATATTATCATGTTCTAAGTTTATTCTTATAACTTTTATCTTCAAATTTAATTCTTTTTATTTAATTAATTTTTCAATTAATTAAGTATAATTAAATAATAAAATATCATAATAATTTTTCATTAAATTAAATCATTAATTTAATCTTTTAATTTTACTTAATTAATAGAAAATTATAATACTAAGTTTTTGGATTAGATTGTGTAAAGATTTTTTTAACACCTCTTGAACTTACATTGTTTAACACCTCTTGCTCTCTCATCCTAATGATGGATCACGTAGTGTGATTCAAAACATTTATGAAAAAAAAAAAATTACACAATCTAATCCAAAAACTTAGGATTATAACTTTCATGGATTGTGGAAAACTGATCACATTAATAGAAAATTCACCAAAGACTCATAAAATAATATACGAAAGCCTATCATAGAAAAACACATACAAGATCAAACTAAAGGGTTATAATCACAAATTAATGTTATTCAACATATTTGAAAGGTAGCCAACTTAGATACTTGTCCTAATTTTCTAGGACAAATGGCTTAAAGGTTTATGATTTGGACTTAAGAATTTATTTTTCCTTTCTTACCATTGAGATAATGTGATAGGGTACACTCATCCTGGCAATTTAGAGAAGTTGATACCCGGTACCTGCAACCTACATAAAATTCACACATGTACAAACATAATATTCTAAGCTAAACTAGCAATGGTAGGAAGTAGCGCATCATGTAGATCCCAACTAGTAGGTGACCACGACTCTGTCATGTCTCTTTTTCAAATAATTAAAAATAATAATCTTTGCTAAGGCAGGCAGGCTAAAAAAGGTGAAGTTTTGGCAAAAGGGGCTAATCTTTGGAAATCAATGGACTAATAAATGAAAATTATTATTAAAATATATTTTATTAAACCCTCTTGGATGTGAGTTAGGGTTATGCCATCTTTTAAGGGATTTGGAGGCATTTTGGGCTCATTCCAAAACTTGATTTTTGCTCATTGCTTTGTTGTTCTTCAGAGGTTGCCAAACCTGTGGAGGAGGAGACCCAAGGATAGGAGTTTTTAGGTTTCTAAGAAGGCTAAGGATGAGAGTTTAAATTCATTCCATGTGCAAGCTCATGCAGAGTTTTCCCTTGTGTTGAACAGTGCAAATTTGTGGGTTTTCGGGTGTGTTTTTGGTAAGAGTTTGGTGTTTTCGGTTGGGTATTTCTTATTAGTTTGGGTTGCTACTATATTTCAGACACTTAGATGTTAAAATAGAGCTAAATATATGTATTTGGTCATGGTTATACTTTTGTGATAGATTATTAGTATTTTTGTGATGTTTTTGGGCTATTTTGTGTTATTTTCAAGAGCCCGATGAGCATTGTTTTTGTCCTCCATTTGGGAGCTGTTGTGTAAATGATATACAGATCTAAAAATGTCATTTTTTAGGCCATTATAC
Organism: Cupressus sempervirens; assembly: GCA_028749045.1. Classification (NCBI taxonomy): domain Eukaryota; kingdom Viridiplantae; phylum Streptophyta; class Pinopsida; order Cupressales; family Cupressaceae; genus Cupressus; species Cupressus sempervirens. Next base: position 896,296,335 of record CM053792.1, read on the forward strand.
TGGTGAAATTTCTATAAAAATTTTCACTTTTAGATTTATTAATAATATGTGAAGCTGTGAAGTTTTTGGCACTATTTCGGGCATACCCAATTTGGGTTTTATTGAGAAATTGGTGGATCTTTGAAATATTGGCTATTTGATTTTAAAAACTTGATTAGAGGCTTTAAATATCATATAAAATTAGAAAGGGGACATTTCAATGGTATCAGATCTATGATCTTGCCAGCCTGAGGGTTTGTAGAAGTTTGCATGCAACTAAGTGAAAGAGAAAAGAGATATTTGCAGCGAGAAAAGAATAAAGAAATTTTGATCAAAACTCTAGTTAAAAGTAAAAGTAAAAAATCCAAGGAAGGAAAAAGTATGGCTAACCTAGATGAGATGGCAAAGAAATTTTTCCAAGAAATCCAAAATACTTAGAAGCAAACAGTGGATAGTTTGGCAGAAACTAGAGAGGCTTTGCGAATATTGATAGAAAAATTACAAGGAGTTGCATCTATTAATGAGAAAGGGAGCACTTTAGAGGAGCCAAGAAATCTGAAACCCACACCCTCTAAATCAACAACAACTATTTTCCTGCCTGTAGATGAGCCACCAGTACCAAATCCAGCTCTTAATCCTATGGAAGAGGTTACAGGTAACTTGATTGCATTAAGAGCTACTTACAATGGCTTAGATGATGACTTTTATAGTTCAATTCCTTTTAGAGAATATGTGGATATGATGAACACTTTGATGCCCAAGAAAGAGTACAAGAGAGAGCATGACATAAGTGGAAGAGAGCTTAAAAATAAAATAAGCAAGTTTACAGCACCTACTTTTGATGGAACAAATAAAATTTCAGCTAGAGCATGGCTACAAAAATTACAGACCTTCTTCACACTTAACTCCATGAAGGAGAGTGATGTTGTTCAATTTGCAAGTCTACACTTGGAAGATGCAACCTGTGATTGGTGGTATCATGGAATGACTACTCAAGGTCATGATCAAGTAACTACATTTGATGATTTCAGTCAAAGAGTGATAGATCAATTTGGCCTCAAGGATGATGAAGAGTATTTTAAAGAATTGTCAAAGTTGAAGCAAACCAAATCAGTTAATGAGTATATAGAAGAGTTTCAAAAAGTGGTGGTTATGGTACCTGATATGAGTGAAAAGAGGATTGTTTATATTTTTCTTGATGGTTTGGAAGATTCTGTTAAGGGTTTGGTTAAGGCTTTCTCACCCTCAACCTTACAGGAAGCTATCAAAAGAAGCTTACAACTTGAAACTTGTGTGCCTGCGAAACCAATCACTAATCAAAAACCCCCAAATCTTTGGCAACATAAAGGGAATTTTTAGAAAAAGGCTTTTCCAACACTACCACCAAAAGATGTGATAAATGTGGGAAAAAAAAAGGTAGATGAAGAGACTAGGAGTGAATTACGAAGAAAAAAGCTTTGTTTCACTTATAGAGAACCATGGGTTCTAAGACACAGATGTTTAGGGAAAGGTCAAGTGCACTATATTGAAGTTGCTTTAGAATCTAATTCAGATGAGCATGAGAAATTTCATGATACTAAGGAAGAGGAAAAAGAAGAGAAAGAAAAATAAATCAGCAAGGATGGCACTTTAGAAGAATTATCAGGAGTCCCAAGATACCATCCCTTTTGAATTCAAAGGGTACTAGCAAGGCAAAGGTTGATAGTTCTTCTTGATAGTGGGGCAACTCACAATTTTATTGATGAGAGATTTGTCATGAAAAGAGGGCTTAAAGTAGAAGATTTTGAGGGATTCAATGTTACTGTAGCTGATGGATTCACTATGTCTTGCACACGGGTGGTGAAACAACTCAAAATGACCTTAGGAGATTATGAGTTATGTGATGACTTCTATGTTGTTGGCAATGGAGAGACAGATCTTGTATTGGGTGTTCAATGGTTGCACTCTATTGGAGGCTATTACATGAACCATCAAACTATGGAGTTTAAATTTCATTCCAATAGGAAAGAAGTCTTATTGAGAGGCTTATCGAATGGAGCACCTAAGGCAGTCTCTGCAAAGAGGATGGAGAAGACTTTTCGAAGAGGACAAGTAGCATGGGCAGCAGGAGTCATAATCCATCCAACAAGCTCTCCAAAGAATCAAGGTAATTTCTATTTTGAAATTCAAAATATTCTTGATAAGCATAGTATAGTTTTCAATGACTTGCCTCCAGGATTACCACTAAATAGAGGTTTTGAGCATGTTATAGAGTTAGAACAGGGTGCCAAACCAGTTATAACAACCCCATATTGCCATCCAAGAGGTTATAAGGAAGAAATTGAAAAAACTATTAAGGAACTCCTAGACATGGGATTCATAAGACCTAGCTCTAGTCCATTTGCATCATCTGTGGTACTTGTCAAGAAAAAGGATGGTACAATGAGAATGTGTATAGATTATAGGGCTCTAAACAAAAAGATCATAAAAAATAAGTATCTCATACCATGCATAGATGAACTCATTGATGAGTTACATGGTGCTGTATACTTCTCAAAAATTGACTTAAGATCAGGGTATCATCAAATCCGAATGAAGAGTGAAGATGTGGAAAAAACTGCTTTCGGATGTCACTATGGGCACTTTGAATTTCTTGTTATGCCATTTGGCCTCACTAATGCACCTGCAACATTCCAATCTTGTATGAATAAGGTATTCAACCAACATCTTTGAAAATTTGTTTTGGTATTTTTTGATGATATCTTGATTTACAGTAAAAGATGGGAAGAGCATCTAAAGCACATAAACACTGTTTTGAGAATCTTGGAGCAGCAATCCTTCTATGCTAAGCTATCTAAATGTGAGTTTGGTTTGACAGAGATCCTATATTTGGAACATATTATAAGTTCTAAAGGAGTACAGGTTGATCAACAAAAAATCCAGGCAATTTTGGATTGGCCTCCACCCACTAATCTTACACAGTTGAGAGGTTTCTTTGGGTTGTGTAGCTACTATATGAGATTTGCCAAGGGATTTCCTCAACTTGCTGCCCCCTTGACTGATTTGACAAAGAAAGGAGCTTTTGTTTGGACAGAAGAGGCACAAAAAAAATTTGATAAGCTTAAGGAGGTAATGAGTTCATGCCTTGTGCTTGCAATTGCAAATTTCTCTTTACCTTTTGTTGTTGAATGTGATGCTTCTGGAGAAGGTATAGGGGCTGTCCTAACTCAAAGGGGACATCCAATAGCATTTGAGAGTAGAAAACTAAATCAATCAGAGAAAGGTTACTCCATCTATGATAAGGAAATATTGGCAATCATACATGCACTTCATAAGTTTAGACAATATTTGGTATGTGGGAGATTCATTGTAAAGACAAACCATAATAGCCTCAGGTTCTTCTTGAACCAAAGGGATTTGAATGATCGTCAATAAAAATGGGTAAGAAAATTGCAAGCTTATGATTTTGATATTTGTTGGTGTAAATAAGTACTTCACTATTTACACTTACTTAAGTTTACTTAGGTTAATGCATTATTTAATTATTTTGCATTATTTTATTATTTTTATTTGTGAGACACTTAGGAGTTTTCACACCTTGTGAGTTTTCATGTTGACAACATAGGAGTATGCAACTCTATTTGAGCATATGGTGTCTACAACACTATTTTGCATGTCCCACCCTTGTAGGCTTATCCTCTCATCACCGCACTTACTTTTGTGCTTAATGGAGGCTAATCCATATTTGGTGGACATGTTCTTGGTTGTATGACACTTCATGGTGCTAAATTCTATGCTTTCTAGAAGCTCTCCTGAGGCCTTTATATTCAGGCACTCCAAGTGTACTTTTATGAGTATAAAGTTATTGAATACATTGTTATTTTGATCATACTCTCTCCATTTTTTGTCTACAATTGTACTTGTGTTTGAGTTCTTAGTTCTTGAGTGAATTTTTCCCTTAGGAAAATTCTTACATGGTATTAGAGATTGGAGACTTTCTCATCGCAAGCCATTCAAGACCTCTTGTTTGCTTCATCACCTTAGCTTAAATCCAGAGTGCTGCAGAAATTGGGAGCATCCAGCACCAGATCTGACCTCTCCATTGCATCTAGAACACTGAACCGGTGAAATTTGACTATATGCATGCCTACCTTGGCTCAAAGTCGATCATGAGGCAAATTTTTTTTGCAAATTAGAACCCAGAGGCCCCGATTTGCGGTATGGGTATGGTCATTTTCACAAATTTATGAATTTATTTTCAGATTTTTTGCATATTTTCGTCATTATTTGCGAAATCTTTTTTGCCCTACGGGCACCAGCAGAGAAATTTTTTTTGCCAAACTGGGCAGTCACACCCTGGCCCAGCGATATATATTTGTGGTGGAATATTTATTTATTTTTGTAGGTTTTATTTAATTAATCTACAAGCTTTAGACCCGCAGGCATACTCTGTATTTACAGCCGGTGAAACAATAACCAACAGGCAACGCTCACCACCTGGCGGGCTCTGTTTCCACAAACTGTTGTTTTTAATATCTGTGGCCTTGCGCATATAAAACACGGAAAATCCACGACTCCCACCAATGTGGGACTAATCCCAAGGTCTTTGACGATGGAATCAAGGAGTTTCGATTGTGAAAAAGGGCTTCCGGCGCTTGCAGAAACCCTGCCCTCCTTTGCCATGCGACAATACATCATTCGCCCTCCTATTCGAATAGTCAACCCTTGACAGTCCACGTTAGCATACATTTCATAGACCATGACAACAATTGTACTATCCCAGTCACCTACCACGTGGTCATTTTCCTACCATTCTGTATTATCTGTACCATACAGTAGTAACACATCATCAGCTGACATCATCTCTGGCTTGCACTTTGCTGACATCAACATTTCTTGAGCCTAAAATTGATGCCCGTCTGGACGTCATCATAGGCCAAATTTGAACTACATTAACGACCGTTTGACCATCAAATTTAGACTCTCAGTTTCTCCTCTAGACCCCTCTCTAGATTGCTTTTCAGTTTGACAGCCTGACTTTGCAAGCTCGTATCTTGGACATCTGGACTCCAATTCAGGTGCAATTTTTTTGAAATCAGGTAGAATTTCTTGAATTTTTCAGTTGTGGTGTTGTTTTTTGGTTTTGGTGCATAGATTTTGTAGAAATTACATTTTTTGATGATAATACTTGCATAATCTTGCGTTTTGCAACTTCAGAAGCTCCGTACGGGCACATCTGGTCACTTTTTTAGGTTCTATTTTTTTTGAAAGTGCGTATTTTTTTTGTCTACTTTCCAAATCTAAAGTCAGATTCTAGGGTTGTGTCGATCAATTTCTCACTTTCAGAATTAGGCCTTCTTTGGCATTGTAAAGCTTTGGTTTTTTTTAGAATTGTTGTAAAACTAAGCTACAGTGCTTAAGTGACAGATTTTAGCCTCATAAGGTAGTTGTAAAAGCAAAATTAGAAAGTCCACTTTGTTCATTTTGACAAGTGGCCCATTGTAAATGCACTACTTATAAAGTGCCAAAGCATCCTTTTTGGGGGGGTCTTTTGATTGAGTGAAAATGGGGGGGTGTGTACTATGTTTTTGTGTCTCTATTTTGTGCTCTTTCATTTCTGCATCATGGGTTTTAAATGTCCTCCTTTAACTTCACGCAACTATTCTACATGGAAAGATATTGCTTGGAGTAGATTAATGGAAAAAAAATATAGTTTGTATGTTGATGGTACAATTACCAAACCTACTGATGCTAAAGAACTCATTGATTGGACAAATCAAGACCGACGGGCTTTAGGTGTAATTAGGAGTTGTGTACATGGGGATCTTCTCTTTTACATTAAAAATTGTTTAGAATCTAAGGAAGCTTGGGATAAACTTGAACAGTTGTATGGTAAAGTGGATGAAGAAAAGGGATTTCAGATTGAGGATGATCTACTTCTCTTGGATCCTAAGAATTATGACACAATTCAGGATTACATCATTAAAGTCAATGAGTATAGGGCACTTCTAAATGATTGTGGAAATCCCATGAAGGATGATAGGTTGATACATCACATCCTGAAAAAGCTACCTACTGAGTATGCCAACTTTGTTTCAAGTTTTAATACTCACAAGTTGACCATGGGATCTGCTTACCAGAAGCCTTCCTTTGATGGATTTGCAAACATGTTGATTGTTGAACAATCTCACTTGGTGGATTTTGGTCTTCTCAAGTCATCTAAGACCAAAGCCTTAGTAGCTTGTGATGATCACACATCTAGTCAAGGGGGAAAAAGCAACAACAAGAAGAAGTAGTGGAAACAAAAAACACAATCTAAGACACAACATGACTCCTCTCAACAAGGCAGTTCTTCTTCAAATAAGAAGGGAAGTAATGAAAAGAAGGACAAACTCTTTTGTGCATATTGCAAAAAGCCAAATCATGACGAGCATCATTGCAAGACAAAAAGAATCGATGAGTTAGAAAATCTACTCAAGAAGAATAAGGTTCAAGTGCCCGGTACTTCCAAGGATTCTACTCCTAACTCTTCAAAGGGTAAAGGTCAAGCACTTATGGCCAACACAACTTCTTCTTCGGAATGGATACTTGACTCAGGTGCCTCTTACCACATGGGTTCTTCAAAGGAAGACTTTTATTCATTGAAGCAGTCAAAGGTACCATACATCTTTGTGGGAGATGATACTAAAATGGAAGTTGAAGGGAAAGGACATGTAGAAATGGAAGATGGGGAATTCAAAGATGTTCTCTACGTTCCAATCTACTTTCAGTTTACCAGATCACTCACCTTGGAGATGGTCATAAGGTTGAGTTTCTTTCTGATTTAGTGATGGTGCAAAGTCTCAAAGATGATTCATTGGTAGCAGTGGGGAAAGTCAATGATGACAAGAGGCTTTATTCCTTCTCCCATTTTGTGCCTAAGAGTTCTTCTCAAGCCTTGTTAACTCACTCTAATTCAAACATCAACTTATGGCATGAGCAGTTTGGTCACCTTGACTTTCGCTCTCTTCAGCAACTTTGCTCAGAACACATGGTCAAAGGTCTACGCAATATCAACTTTTCTAAGGGGGAGTGTTCCTCTTGTTTAGTGGATATGCATCTCAAGGAGAAGTATGATAAAGGGAAGTCTTCTTGAGCTCCAGTTGTTCTTCAGCTAGTTCACATGGTATTAGCAGGACCCTTTGTAGTGACTTTAGTTAGCCAAGGCCACTACATACTCACATTTGTTGATGACTTTTCAAGATTCACTTGGGTCTTCTTCCTTCATCATAAGAATGAAGTAGTTCATAAGCTTCAACACTTCAAGACTCATGTTGAACACAAGTCAAGGAAAGCCATCAAGCTACTTAGAGTGGACAATGAGAACAGATATGTTGATAGAAGACTTAAGAACTTTTGCAAAATTGAGGGGATTGATCTTCAGAACTCACCCGGATTCAGTCTGCACAAGACAAATGTTGCAGCTATGAGGATTAGGACTCTCAAGACCATGGCAAGTTGCATGATTAAGGCCAAGTCTCTTGATCCTAAATTAGAAGTTGAAGCCATTAGCAGTGCTACTCACATACTTAATAGGTCTTCTCATCTAGCCTTAGATGGCAAGACTCCTTTTGAGGCATGGTGTGGCAGAAAACTAGTTGTGAGTCTGGCATGGGAAAACCTTTCTTCCAAGAGTTGCAAGACACTGACACCTAGGCCTTGTACCTTTATTGATTATGAAGACAGTATGAAGGCTAACAGACTTATGGATCTAGAGACACACAAGATTTTTGTGGAGAAGGATGTTCACTTTGAGGAAAGTTCTCCCAGCTTGTCCTCTACTCCTCTCCACACATCTTACACAGTGGAAACTGATAGTGACACCAGCGATAGTGCTTCACTAGGTTCAGACACGTGGGGTACTATCAATAGTTGTAGTGAGAGGTTACATCAGTTCAGTTCATGTGCTTATATTGCCACAGTGAAAGGTCCAACACAGCATGGTACATCTCGTCTTCTAGCTCCAGCTTCACTTGACTTGGGAGACAGACTTGAGGACTTACATCTTCTCATTGATGATAATTCTTCTACAGTTGTTGTGAGGGCTCACTCTGACCCTCATGTCCATTCTCTACATGATCAATTTGCACAGGTTGGCATGATTGTGGATCCTTATGAACAACAATTAGTGGAGGGATCTTTGTTAGTAGAGGAGATAGATGGTTTAGTGGAATAGGTTCAAAAGATATCTTTGACAGGTCTACATTCATTCTTTTCAGCACAGTTGGAAGGGGTGAACTTCAGCATTAGTACAATGATACTTGAGTAGGTTTCAGGGCCAACACACATCTTCAGGACAGTACCTTGGGCATTGTTTCTTCCTAAGGGGAGGAACACCATTCTGTATTCTTGGACCAGCTTCTTTATTGGAGAACCTTTCACTTCTTGGCATTCTTCTTTTGGGGGGGGGGAGCCTATTATGTCTCTCTTCCTTCTTTCATTCTCTTATGTATATACTGGATGTATTTCGTAATGGGGGGGTCTTGATTACTCCATCCATCGATGCATCCTTATCTATCTCTCTTTTTGGGGGAGGGTTTTTCCCATGAGGTTTTCCCTTTTTCCCCACTTTATGGGAGATTGCATCTTCATTATGTATATAGGTACCTAACATGGCCTAGTAGTCGAGACCCATTATGCATCTTCATCTTAGTTCGTAAGCTTAAAGGCATTCCCCTAACTTGCAATTAAGGGGGGGTGTTGGTGTAAATAAGTACTTCACTATTTACACTTACTTAAGTTTACTTAGGTTAATGCATTATTTAATTATTTTACATTATTTTAGTATTTTTATTTTTGAGACACTTAGGAGTTTGCACACCTTGTGAGTTGTCATGTTGACAACACAGGAGTACGCAACTCTATTTGAGCACATGGTGTCTACAACACTATTTTGCGTGTCCCACCCTTGTAGGCTTATCCTCTCATCACTACACTTACTTTCGTGCTTAATGGAGAATAATCCATATCTGGTGGACATGCGCTTGGTTCTATGACACTTCATGGTGCTAACTTCTATGCTTTTTAGAAGGTCTCCTGAGGCTTTTATATTCAGGCACTCCAAGTGTACTCTTATGAGTATAAAGTTATTGAATACATTGTTATTATGATCATACTCCATTTTTGGTCTACAGTTGTGCTTGTGTTTGAGTTCTTAGTTCTTGGGTGAATTTTTCCCTTAGAAAAATTCTTACAATATTGAATACATGAAAGGAAAGAATAATGTGGTCGTTGATGCTCTCTCAAGAAAGCCCACTCTGTGTTCCTTAACATCTATCTCTGCTGATTGGAAATTCCATAATTTCAGAGTATGCTAAAGATTCCTTTACCACCAAGATTTTGGATAAGTTAGTGGATGATAACAGGTACAAGGTTGTTGATGAATTGATTTATTACAAGAATAGAATCTTCTTAGTGCCAGGATTAAAAACTAAGGAGAGGATATTGAGGGCCTTTCATGACACACCTTTGGCTGGTCATCAAGGATACTTCAAGACACATAGGCAAATTCGAGAGCAGTTTTCATGGAAGGGTATGAAGGAGGATGTCCTTAAACACATTAAAAAATGTATGGTATGCCAACAAAGCAAGAGTGAGCAAAATTTTCCTGCAGAGTTGTTGCAACCACTTCCTATTCCTGAACAAAAATGGGAAAGTATTTCCATGGACTTCATCACTGGGTTGCCCAAGGTTCAAGGTGAGGCTTGCATATATGTGGTGGTAGATAGACTAACTAAGTATGCACATTTATTTCCTATCACATCTGATTTCAAGGCATCTCAAGTGGCTGAATTGTTCTTCAAGAAATTTTTTAGATTACATGGCTTGCCTAGAAACATTGTCAGTGACTGAGATAGTAGATTTCTCGGCTCTTTTTGGAAGGAGCTCTTTCATTTGGCAAAAACTGAACTCACTCCCAGTACTAGCTATCACCCTCAAATAGATGGACAAATAGAGATAGTTAATAAATGGATAGAGGGATATTTGAGGAACTATGTTTCAAATCAACAACATGCTTGGGTGAAATGGTTGCACCTAGGGGAGCATTGTTACAATACATCTCATCACATGTATATTGGTATGCCTCCTTTTCATTCTCTTTATGGTTATGATGCCCTTTCCTTTGTTGATCTAGCACTTTCAAATAGTAGAGTACCTGCAGAAAGTGATTTCGTCAAGAAAAGCCAAGACATAATAAGGTCCCTCAAGGATAATCTACAACATGCACAAAACCAATAGAAGTTGTATGCTGATAGGAAAAGGACTGAAAGATCTTTTGAGGTGGGAGATTTGGTATTTGTCAAGTTGCAGCCATATAAGCAAAGCACCTTGAAGAGGAGTGGGGCAAAGAAACTCAAGCCAAGATTCAATGGGCCTTATAAGATCATCAAGAAGGTAGGAGAGGTAGCTTATGAATTCGAGCTCCCACCAAACAAAAAAATATATAATGCTTTCCATGTATCTTGATTGAAGAAGGTTCTAAGCCAGAAAACCATAGTATCTATAGAATTACCACCTCTTGATGATGAAGAGAAATTAGTTTTGATACCAGAAGAGATTTTGGATACAAGAGAGAAAAGATTGAGAAATAGGAGCATCATAGAGCATTTGGTCAAATGGAAAGGATTACCATTAGAGGATGCAACTTGGGAAGGAGCACATATTCTTGAGCATTCCAACCTTCATTACTTGAGGACAAGAAATATTTGGGAGGGGAGGACTTGTCATGTCCTCTTTTCAAATAATTAAAAATAATAATATTTGCAAAGGCAGGTAGGCTCAAAAAGGTGAAGTTTTGGAAAAAGGGGCTAATCTTTGGAAACCAATGGACTAATAAATGAAAATTATTATTAAAATATGTTTTATTAACCCCTCTTGAATGTGAGTTAGGGTTATGCCATCTTTTAAGGGATTTGGAGGCATTTTGGGCTCATTCGAGAACTTGATTTTTGCTCATTGCTTTGTTGTTCTTTAGAGGCTACCAAACCTATGGAGAAGGAGACCCAAGGACAAGAGTTTGTAGGTTTCTAGGAATTATAAGGATGGGAGTTTAAATCCATTCCATGTGCAAGCTCATGCAGAGTTTTCCCATGTGCTAAACAGTGCAAATTTATGAGTTTTCAGGTGTGTTTTTTTGTAATAGTTTGGTGTTTCCGGTTGGGTATTTCTTATCAGTTTGGATTGCTGCTATATTTTAGACATTTAAATATTAAAATAGAGCTGAATATATGTATTTGGTCATGGTTATACTTCTGTGATAGATTATTAGTGTTTTTGTGGTGTTTTCAGGCTATTTTGTATTATTTTCGAGAGCTCGATGAGCATTGTTTTTGTCCTCCGTTTGGGATCTGTTGTGTAGATGCTATATAGATCTGAAAATGTCATTTTGTAGGCCATTATGCTAGTGAAATTTCTATAAAAATTTCCACTTTCAGATTTATTAATAATATGTGAAGCTGTGAAGTTTTTGGCACTATTCCGAGCATACTCGATCTGGGTTTTATTGAGAAATTGGTGGATCTTTGAAATATTGGCTGTTTGATGTTAAAAACCTGATTAGAGGCTTTAAATATCATATAAAATTAGAAAGGAGACATTTCAAATCCCTTCCTTAACCACCTCAGAAACACCATACATAAAGAAAACATACATGCACACCATACACATGCAACATGGGGTAAGTATCCATAAGAAAAAATGTATAATAAACCATCTAACTAATCATCATCAATAACTAAATTTTTTTTAATAATCATCATGCATACATGATGTATAGAGTTCCAAGTAATCTCAACATATAATCAATTGAATATGAAACAATATTTGATAATCTCAAAACAATGCTACTAATCATCAAACATAAAACTGGCCTAAAAGAGTTCGACAATGAATACAGAAATGTAAACTAGGGGTAGGTACTACATCCACCTCCCTTAGACTTAGGCTTACTCCTGGAAGCCAACAAGAATGGTAAAACTAATGAACTCATTGTGCGGGTCCCATTGGACCCTTTCCCCCTATAGGAGGTATTGGTGTTTTGAAATGCTACATGTTTCAAATTACCTCGATGAGAAAAAGAGACATCTAGGGACAACTAACTCCCATCCTTAACATATCCTTTCAGACACTAGGCCAACTATAAGGCTATGCCCTTCTTCTACTTTAGGCTTTGCAAAACCTAGGCAGGTGAACCTTAGATTCAATTTATATAGTACTAGTGCTAAACATATTCTTAAATCTATTAACAATAGATTTAACCCTTATTTCTCCTAATGACTCATGCAAGAACATAGATCTGCATTAGCTAAATGCCAGATAATGCAATTCATAAGTTGAGTGAGGGTTAGACTTTGAATAATTTTCAACATAAAAGGCAAAGATGATTTAATATGTTGATTACAACAAGACCTAGGTATGAGCAACAAAATTGAATGATCATGTAACTAATCAGTGTCTTATCTATTGGGCAATTACATGAATTACAACCATACATCTAGAAATCTTTGACATAACTCCTACATCAAGATTCAGAATCTATCTTTCACCTTGTGAATAGTCATCTGCATCAAAATGAATCTCACACTTCATCTATCCCATCATGAAGTCTGCAAACCTTGTGATAAAGATCAAGCAATTACATGGCTTTTTGTTCCACAAGCAAGATACTTCCACCACATGCATTTTTAAAACAAAATGCAACCAAATTTATGCTCTTAGTTCACAAATCAAAAGAAATTATAAACTCATGAACATGAGACAAGATTCAAAATGATTGTAAACCCTTTGTTATGTTTTAGTCAATTTCCTTGAAAACAAGTACATGAAAGATGTACATAAATGACTCAGAAATCACCTAACAAATGAGAACTATCTGAATAAAAATTAGTGCTACTCAATACAAGAAAAATTGTGGAAGGGCATGTTCTCATAGTAGTGAAAACATATCAAAAACTGGAACCAATGGTCTCGCAGTGAAAAACTAGAACCCCTACAAAGAATGAGAATGAGAATGATATAGAGGAGAGTGAATTCCTAGATTTGTTGTGCATCTGACATGTGTCCACTTGGAAAACATCTCCTAGAAGTGACAAAGCATCTCTCTAATCTCTCTTTGCAATTGTATAAATCAAATCTTTAACCATTTTACCTCCCAAAAGCATAAAGTGATTCAGATATTTGATTAGAAAGATAACTAATTTTGATGCAAGATTTGAAATTAAAGGCAAAAGTAAAAATTAGTTAAATGACCTCAATAGGCAAGATAAGCTTTTCAAAATTATTTTTCTCGATATTTAGGATTCAAAAAGCTCTCATATCTACCCTCTAACCAATTTTGATGCTCAACGGTGAAAATTTCTTGTTCTATTGAGAATGCCCCGAAAAACATAAATATGCTTATAGACAAAACCAATGGATATCTATGCAAAATCTAACCTCATATTTGGAAAATTTATTTCCTCTCGGTTCCAATAGTATATTCAAGTACCTAATTCAGGCAAATATCACCTCTATGGTGGCCACTTGAAAATCAGGCTCCTAACCATGGCTTTGCATAGCACTTTACAAAAATTTGACCTTTTGACAAAGTTTGAACTATAGCTTTAAATGAAATTTATTTAAAAATTTGACCATTTACATGATTTACATAGAAAAACATAAAAAATTAATTTTATGATTTTTGATTTTTCCTCTACTTTTTCATTCGGGTCAAACCTAGTTTGACCATGTTGACATGTGTCATGCCCTGATTGGTTGACTGTTGCTTTGTCATCTAACCCTTGCCACCTGGATGCCACATGGAATCATCTTATTAGCTACTACTTTGCCACATCATCATGCCACATCACCATGCCACAACATCGATTACTATGTTACTATCCTAGTCAACATTTTGACACATCATCAGTGACATAGTGACCACGTGACACATGTCACCTACCACCACCTTAGCTCCCAATCATCGGTCCACCTTAGTATACCACATCAATGCCACATCATTAGTCCATGTCACTTCCAGCTCGAATGGTCACTATGTTGGTATGGTTATCCACTACGTACATCTTTTCTTGGCAACATAGCGACCACTAGCGGATCTGCCATGTGTCACAATCTAGTGCATCTATGAGATTTGTACCACATCACAACCTCCATCTGTGTCACGTGGAACCTTTTTATTATTTGGATCTTGCCTCATCATTGGTCCATGTGGGTAACTAGATTTGTGTGTCCATCCAAAATAACCCCAGGTGACCTACCCAATGGTGCTTACTTGTTCAGGCCCCACTTGCATGCCTTGACTTTCAAAAAGACCAAAGTCCTTAGACAAAATATATTGTGAATAGTTTTGTATATAAATATCTAAAATTTCATCTACACAAGCAATGTGGGATAAAGAAATTTAGCTCAAACCCATGTGCTTTTCCTCTTGTTTGTGGGTTTTTCTTTGTTTCAGTGGCTATTCTTCATTCTTTTAACATGGCGCTCCTCCCCACTTATACCCTTTGCAAACTTGTTCACCCCTCCTCACTTTCCAATGTGGGAGTTGATCCCCTACCATGATCAAAACCTCCTCTTCAAAGTATTTCCTTTCTTCATACTTCTTAACCTATAGACTCTTCCTTGGGATGCCTTTTCATCTCTGTCATGTGCCATATACGGCTTTAGCTCCAAAATCATGGTCTTAGCTTTGATGTGAGTTGCCTACTCTTCCATTCCATCTCCTCTTTGACTGCCCACACAACTTCCTCTGCATGTGGGGTTCTTTCTATAGTAGCTTCCTTGCTTTTATCTTGCATGGGTTCAAAATGCTTGGGCTCCCTGCAGCTTCAAAACTAATGGCTCTTCTTGGCATGAATTGGTCCCTTCTTTGGCATGGATGCTTTGTATATAGTAGCTTCCAAATTGTTGTCATCCCTTCTTACCATGGGCAACTCCTTGTCATCTCCAGTCATGGGGTTTTCTTACCTCCTTCAACGTGAGGATCTAGCCTTATGCACCTCTCGTGTTCTCTAGCTTTAGCCATTGGGCATACATGACATAGAAATTCACCAAAATATAATTCAATGAAACATATTTGTCAACACATTCACTTAAATGAAACTTGGTTTGCCGGAAGTGTATTATCAATGTAATCTCAAAATAGTTGGGATCTCAATTTCTCGCATTTCCAAACCAAATATTACCATCATCTACCTAAGTTTTATGTCTGGGCATGTTCAATTACTCCCTTCTGTATTCGATAATCTCAATAGACTTGAAGGGTTGTCTGTTTCTTAAAATCGCTTAATTGTAAATATTGATTCAACATGGATTCCACAGTTTAAGCTTCACTTTTTTGGGATTAGGCACTTGCAATTTAGATGGGATTTCATCATTTCTCATGACCCAATATGGATTGGAATATTTGGACCTATCCAATCTTTTTATTTGAACCTTAGTTCTAGCCAATTAATAGGTTCACTCCCGTCTACACTAACATCCCCATATTTTACCTATCTAGATTTGCAAAATAACAGTTTACAAGGCACACTTCCTCTTCTTCATTCTTCTAATGTGGTAGACCTATCAATGAATCAATTTAATGGTACCATTCCTACTAAGATTGGTGCATGTGTTGCAAGTACTTAGTCGAGCCCCAAGTGGGTCTGGCAATTTTTTGTTTTTGTTTTCAAATGACTAAAGTCTGAAACTGATCCAGTGATTGCTTGATACTAATTTGAAACAAATTTGACTGCTGCTTTGTCATTAAAAACTCATTTTACCATTGATTTGCCAAACTATCAATTTAATGCCAAGAGTCCTTCGACTAGCTTTAAAAACTGATAAAAATACCTAACTGGGCTCTAAAATATGGCACACTAATTTTCTATTCTGCATACTCCTACCTTGTTGAATCTCATCTCATGATGAATTCTCAATCAAAAGATATTGACTGTCAAAGTTACCCTTTTAGAATTACTTGCAAGCAAACATGTCAGAAAACCATAAAACACATTTGGATTTGGCTTTGAAAACTATGAAAACTGACACTTGGGGAAACAAAAATTGGGCATTGGTTCATTGTCATGAGGAGAGTATAAATCTAGGATTTGGGCTCATGATGAATAACAGGACAAATTTTGTGAGCAGTCAAAATGGGTTGCTCAAATTTGCAAACAAGAAACACTGACAAGAAAACATTTTTTGCAAATGGAATTCACCTGGGAAAGTGCATAGATGAATTTGTCAAGATTTGAAAATTAGCACACTTGAAGTATTTTTAGAGTAGAAGATAGTAGTACAATCCATTCAACCTCACCTATCATGAATTTCTATTTATGACATTGCAAATAGGGGTACCAACAAATCTGTAATTCTTGACACCAGTAAAAAGTTGCAAATCGCATTTAGAATCATGTTTGAAAATTGAACAAATGGATTTATCATAAACTCAAAATTGAAACATGGTAAGTCTCTCACCTCTTAAATATAATGCAAAAGGAATTTTCTCATTTTAGTCAACTTAGTTAAAGTTATAACAAGTCAAACAGGGCTTCTCAGAATTCAAAACAATTCACATCAGCATGACATCGATAAATAACCAACTTTGAGGGATTTGAAACCTAGTCAAATGGATTCAAAATGACTCAAAATATGAAACATAATCTCTCTGGTATGGCCACTAAACACTCCAAAAGTGGAAAGTCATGAAACATTACTAGGTGCAAGATATTCAATTGTATACATAGACACCTATTGTTGTTTGACACTTGGGCAAAAATGCAAAATTGGAAATTGCTTAAAACAAGATTTCACAAGATAGCTTAGAAAGGAAATTTATCATCATGGAACACATAGATGCACTAAATGAAAGGTGTTAGAAACATTAAACACCTCTTAGGCTTCAAATGGACAACTGGGTACACATGCATTTAAAAGCATTTATAGGGCTTGATTTTTCAATGGTACTCAAAATCAAGGCTTCAATTTTGAGTCCCAATAGTGGATCTATCTGGGGATGCATGTCCCTTGCAAGAATGGCAAGTATTTAAATCTTTGGAATAAGCAGACCATTCTCCAAAATAGAAAAAACTTCTCTCGAACAACTTTATTGAAAACAGGGAAACTACTGCTTGGCCTTGGACCATCGAACTTTCTTAGAAACTTTTAACCCTATCAAATACCTAATTTTCAGTTGCATTTTGCTAAGGTAGGTTGAAAATTTCACTTTCATTTGTTTTTCCATTTTTAACAACACATTCACTTAGCTCATAAGGCAAAACAAAATAACTGCCATCATTCTCATAGTGCATATAAAACTTAAAGACTATCTCATCATCATGCTCATTAAGAGAAAAACATTAGCATGCTCATGATTAAAAAAATTGATCTTAGAATCAAAATCCAACAATGATTCATACATGCTGATCGAAAACACAAAAACTTCATGTTCTACACCATTCACTAAGTTGCATGTACCAAAAACTTGCAACTCACCTTGTGCCTTCGGCTGAAAAGAGTACAACAAATTTGAATCAACTTAATGTATCATGTCATCACATACCAAATAAAATCTAAAACTCACTAAAAAATTATCATCATAGTCTTCAAGCAAAGGTTCAACAAACATATGAAAATAATCCTCATTAAAATTTCCATCAGTAGGAAGTTTACTAGCATCAATATTCTCATCAAAGAAATTGTTTGAGACACTCGTGAATGCATTAAACTCATTAGCATAAGACTCACCAACCTATAGAGAAGATTGAATTTTAGATTCATGTGTACTTTTGTCAATACTTACTTCACTACATGGATAATCAAACCTCGTCTCATGTAACTGCAGATTAGTATCATATACTCCATCCGGATCGGATAAACAATCAACTAATCTCTCAACATTAGTAGTAACATCAATCATAGGAGTCTCTTTGTTAAATGTTACATTAGAATCAGGAGATGTCAACAACCTCTCATTGTCATCTGTATGACACAAATTTGATTTAACATCACTTATGACAGCAATACATATGTTTCTACTGGTCTTCACTTCTTCAAACAAATCTTCATGCTTATGCTAAAAGTCTTCAAAAGAATAAAAATGTAGATATGTAGGAGAACAAACACAAGGGTATACATCATACCTTATGTCATCCTTGAGAGATGCACACAATAATAAAGGTGAAGTTGAATCACACTTTGATGCATACCTTTCAAACTCATGTTGTAACAAGGTTAAAACCTCATCAATGTTCAATAGATCCTTTGCACAAATTTCTTTATCTTGATTGCAATCATATCTTGAATAATCTAAAGAACTTATAATAGCATCACCATTAATAATACAATCTGAAAAATTAGTAGTACTCTCACAATATGTATCCTCTTCCCTACACCACATCTCAACATTAGATGCATCCTTATATTCAATTTCATTGTAGGAAGATATTTCTGGACTGCTATCATAACCTTTTTCATTCTCAATCACACTATCATAGGAATCATCAATTTCACTATAACTATTAGGATTTTCAATTTGAACAATATGGTAACCATTCCTTTCTAAATAAAATTCATATTCTCTAACTACTCTTCCAAAGTACTAGATATTTTCAAATCTTGCTTTCGCTATCCACTAAACTGAATCAGGCATGAAGACTAATAAAAACACAAAAACCCATGATGATTCATTAGGTCTTTCTAAAATTGGAAGCTGTAAGATTTCCAACTTAAATTTCATGTAAAGCTGGATTGCATCTAAATCAGCTACACTTCCCACATTCCTTCAGATAGAAGGAATGACTTGACTATGAAGCTTTCCATACAATATGAACAAATTTTCATGTACCTCTTCATAGCTTGACAAAGTATTATCAGATCTACAATCTGAATCCATTTTGAAAATAAACTTTCTACCTCTTTATCCTAGTGCTGAAGTCACTAAATAGAGGCTCTGATTTTTGATCTCATAAAAAGAACACAATCAAACAAGTGCTGCAATTTTTCGGATTCTGAAATCCTAATATCTCAAAGTTCTTACCATCATAGAACTTGTACAAAAACCTCAACAAGTTTGTAATAAAATTGCAACAATATTTACTCTCTCTACCAGTTTTCATACTCAACCATATTCTTTTCAAAATTCAAATTCAAGAATATGAAAACTTATAAAACAAATTCGCTTATATATAGTGTTGATCACTAAATGGAGAATACTTATGAACAATCTTATTTTCATGAGAGGAAAATCTCATGAAAAATAGAAATACCTAATCTGTGGTGGCTACAAACAACTTCAATGCTCGAAACAACAAAAAATTTAGATTTATTCTACAATTTAGTATCTCTTTACAGCTGAACACCACATAGTTTCTTCAACCATTTGCAAGAACCATAGATAAAATCCTTCAAAATTCTTTCTAGCTATTGTATCTTTCAATCATACCGTGAATCTCAAATTGCACTAGTTTAGAGATTTGACTTCGAGTTGCCACTTACTTAGTGAGAAAGAATATATCAACTTGCACAAAAATACAAACCAATCTAGCATTTATAACAAATATGTGGAAAATACGGATTAGCAAGATGGAATGCCAAATACTTGACAAGCTGAAGCAAACAATATAACTCTGTGATATGACAACAACTTGGTAAAATGCCAAGTGACTTTGATACTAAAATTTCTTCAATTTAGTTAAACTATTGTTGTCAATGAATAAGGATATTGGGGAACATGAAACTTCAACAAGGAAAATGGAAACCCATCTTTCTATACATTTGCTATATCCAATCTATTTCATGCTAGAGATTTTGGCTCCTTCGGTATGCAACTCCCACTAGAGTCACCATTTTGTTGGTGATTTGGATGGGCAAAACCATACTAAAAATAGGAATGAAATATTCAATTAACACCAAATATTCTTTTCTTTTTAACAAAATGTATTGCTATTTTGTTTCCCCAGTAGAGTTGCCATTTTGTTGGTGTTTTGAAATGTTACAAGTTTCAAATTACCCTGATGAAAAAAAGACACATCTAGGGGTAGCTAACTCCCATCCTTAACATATCCTTTCAGACACTAGGTCAACTATAAGGCTAGACCCTTCTTCTACTTCGAGCTCTGCAAAACCTAGGTGGGTGGACCTTAGATTCAATTGATATGGTACCGATGCTAAACATATTCTTGAATCTTTTAACAATAAATTTAACCCTTATTTCTCCTAATGAATCATGCAAGAATATAGATCTACAATAGCTAAATGCAAGATAATGCAATTCATAAGCTGAGTGAGGGTTAGACTTTGAATAACTTTTAACATAAAAGGCAAAGATGATTTATGATGCAGAAGCATCCAGAGGTATAAGGGCAATCCTGTGTCACCCAAAAAAATGTACTTAGACTTAGTTTCTATTTTATGTCTTTACATTTTTGGACACCCATTTGGCTCAAATAAAGGTTCCAACTCTCATAGTTCAACTATCAGTGCATTTGAAAATCCCGAAAAAATAGGAGCATGCAATTTGACCATCATTTTGGTGACCTAGAAGGTGTGACTTGGCCAGATGAATTTAATCAAGATTTAGAGCATTCCAGAAAAAGAATCAGGTCAAAAGGCCCCACGGTTTGAAAGTTATTGCAGTTTTTCGGGTTTTGGAGACCCCCTAAGAATGCTTCAAAGTCAGGTTTGGGGCATTAAATGACCTCGAAAAGGGTCAAAAAATGGGGGACGAGCGAAGCTGGTCCATAAGGCTATAGAGCGCTTCAAGAGCTTTCCGAAAATGTAAACGGTTCGTCAATTGGAGTTACGGTTCAAAAGTTATGCCTCCCGGAAGTTCGGCTACCGTTTCTGGATTCTTCTAGAATTTCACCGACTTCTAACGTAGCTTCTGGAACCTTCTATTTTGTCGATGGATGCCTACTAGCACTTTCTAGAATGTACTCCTAGTCCTTAACCCTCCGGGGTCTATTTAAGGAGATTTCTGGCATTGTAAAAGGCAGTTCGGATTGGAGCTTGAGAGGAGGTGCTAAAAGGAGAAATATTCTCCAGATTTATGCTATTGTAAGCCCGCAGGGCATGTTTTGAGTTTATTTTCTCTGCACTATTTGTACCAGCTTATTTTCTCAGTTAATATATTTCACCTTTCTATTGTGTCTATTCTGGTTGTTGGGTTGTGTCCCCATCAATTTAATATGTTGATTACAACAAGACCTAGTTATGAGCAACAAAATTGAATGATCCTACAACTGATTAGTGCCTTATCTATTGGGTAATTACATGAATTACAAGCATACATCTTCTAGAAATCTTTGACATAACTCCTACATCAAGATCCTTGATCTAAATTTCACCTTGTGAATAAACATCTGCATCAAAATGAATCTCATACTTGACCTATCCCATCATGAAGTCTGCAAACCCTATGATAAATATCAAACAATTACATGGCCCTTTGTTCCACAAGTAAGATACTTCCACCACATGCATTTTTAAAACAAAATGCAACCTAATTTATGCTCTTGGTTCACAAATCAGAAGAAATTACACTCATGAATAGGAGACAAGATTCAAAATGAATGTAAACACTTTGTTGTGTTTTATTCATTTTTCTTGACAACAAATACATGAAAGATGTACAAAAATGACTCACAAATCACCTAAAAAATGAGAACTATCTGAATAAAACTTAGTGCTACGCAGTACAAGAGAAATTGTTTAAGGGCATGGTATCACAGTAGTGAAAACATATCAAAAACTAGAACCCCTACAAAGAATGAGAATGAGAATGATATAGAGGAGAGTGAATTCCCATATATGTTGTGCATTTGACATGTGTCCACTTGGAAAACATCTCCTAGAAGTGACAAAGCATCTCTCTAATCTCTCTCTACAACTGCATAAATCAAATCTTTAACCATTTTGGCTCCCAAAAGCATAAAGTGATTTAGATATTTGATTGGAAAGATAACTAATTTTGATGCCAGATTTGAAACTAAAGGGAAAAACAAAAATTAGTTAAATGACCTCAATAGGCAAGATAAACTTTTCAAAATTATTTTTCTCCATTCTCAAGATTCAACAAGCTCTCATATCTACCCTCTAACCAATTTTGATGCTCAACGATGAAAACTACTCGTTCTACTGAGAATGCCCCAAAAAACATAAATATACTTATAGAGAAAACTAGTGAATATCTGTGCAAAATCTAACCTCATATTTGGAAAATTTGTTTCCTCCTAGTTCCAATGGTATATTGAAGTGAATAATTTGGACAAAAATTGCCCCTATGGTGGCCATTTGAAAATCGAGCTCCCAACCATGGCTTTGCATAGCAGTTTACAAAATTTTGACCTTTTTATAAATTTTGAACTATAGCTTTAAATAAAATTTATTTAAAAATCTGACCATGTACATGATTTCTAGAGAAAAACATAAAAAAATAATTTTATGACTTTTGATTTTTCCTCTACTTTTTCATCTAGGTCAAACCTGGTTTGACCATGTTGGCACATGTCATGCCTTGATTGGCTGACTATTGCTTTGTCATCTAATCTTTGTCACTTGGATGCCACATGGCATCATCTTATTGGTTACTTGCTTTGCCACATCACCGTGCCACATCATCAGTCACTATGTCGCTATCCTAATCAACATTCTGCCACGTCATTAGTGACATAGCGACCACGTGACATGTGTCACCTACCACCACCTAATCTCCTAGTCACTAGTCCACCATAGCATGCCACATTAGTGCCACATCATCAGTCCATGTCACTACCACCTTGGTTGGTCACTATGTCATTATGGTTCTCCATCATGCATCTTCACTTGGTGACATAGCATCACCATCAGATCCACCATGTGTCACGATATGGTGCATCTATGAGTTCTATGCTACATCATATCCTCCTCAAAATTTGTACCAAGTGGCACCTTGTTATTGGTTGGATCTTTCCTCGTCATTGGTCAACGTGGGTAACTAGATTTGCATGTTCGTCCAAAATAACCCTAGGCGACTTGCCTACTGGCACTTACTTGTTCAGGCCCCACCTATGAGCCTTGGCTTTCAAAAAGTCCAATGTCCTTAGATAGAATACATTGTGAATAGTTTTCTATATAAATATCTAAAATTTCATCCGCACAAGCAATGTGGGATAAAGAAATTTAGCTCAAACCCCTGTGCTTTTCCTCTTATTTGCAAGTTTTTCTTTATTTCAGTGGCTATTCTTCATTCTTTTAGCATGGGGCTTCTCCTTTCTTATTCCCTTGCAAACTTGTTCACCCCTCCTCACTTTCCAACATGGGAGTTGATCCCCTGCCATGACTAGAACCTCCTCTTCAAAGTATTTCCTTTCTTCATACTCCTTAACCTATAGACTTTGCCTTGGGATGCCCTTTCATTTCTATCATGTGTCATGGACGGCTTCAGTTCTAAAATTAGTGTCTTAGCTTTGATGTGAGCTGCCTACTCTTCCACGCCATCTCCTCTTTGACTACCCACATGACTTCCTCTGCATGTGGGGTTCTTTCTATAGTAGCTTCCTTGCTTTTATTTGGCATGGGTTCAAAATGCTTGGGCTCCCTACGGCTTCAAAATTGATGGCTATCCTTGGCACGAATTGGTCCCTTCTTTGGTGTGGATGCTCTATATACAACTTCTAAATTATTTCCATCCCTTTCTTACCATGGGCAACTCCCTCCCATCTCCATTCGTGGGGCTTTACATTGCTGCCTTCCTCTCCTTCAATGTGAGGATCCAACCTTATGCACCTCTCGTGTTCTCCAACTTCAGCCATCGTGCATACACAAAATAGAAATTTGCCAAAATATAATTCAATGAAACACATTTGTCAAGGCATTCACTTAAATGAAACTTGGTTTACTAGAAATGTATTATCAATATATTCTCAAGATAGCTAGGAACTCAATTTCTCACATTTCCAAACCAAATATTACCATCATCTACCTAAGTCTTATGTTTGGGCGTGTTCAATTACTCCCTTTTGTATTCGATAATCTCACTAGACTTGAAGGGTTGTCTATTTCTTACTATCACTTAACTGTAAACATTGATTCAACATGGATTCCACAATTTAAGATTCACATTTTTAGGATTAGGCACTTGCAACTTAGATGGGATTCCATCATTTCTCGTGACCCAATATGGCTTGGAATATCTAGACCTATCACATCTTTTTATTTAAATCTTAGTTCTAGCCAATTAAGAGGTTCACTCCTGCCTACACTAACATTGTTGTATTTTAGCTATCTAGATTTGCACAATAATAGCTTACAAGGTGCACTTCCTCTTCTTCATTCTTCTAATGTGGTAGACTTGTCAATGAATCAATTTAATTGTACCATTCCTACTAAAATTGGTGCATGTGTGGCAAGTACTGAATTAGGCCCCAAGTGCATTCGACTAAATTTTTTTTTTTTTCAAATGACTGAAGTCTCAAATTGATCCACTAATTACCTGATACAACAAATTTGACTATTGTTCTATCATTAAAAACTCATTTTACCATTGATTTGCAAAACTATCTATTTAATGCTAGGTCCTTTGACTTGCTTTAAAAACTACTAAAAATACCTAATCGGGGTCTAAAATTTGGCATACCGGTTCTTTGTTCTACATACTCCTACCTTGTCAAATCTCATCTCATGAAAAATTCTCAATCAAAAGATATTGATTATCAAAGTTACCCTTTCAGAATTACCTGCAAGCAAACATGTTAGAAAACCATAAAACACATTTGGATTTGGCTTTGAAAACTGGGAAAACTGACACTTGGGGAAATGAAAACTAGGGCATTGGTTCAATGTCATAAGGAGAGTATAAATCTAAGATTTGGGCTCATGATGCATAATAGGACAAATTTGGCAAGCGGTCAAAGTAGGCTAGTCAAATTTTCAAATAGGAAACACTGACAAAAATATTTTTTGCAAATGGAATTGACCTGGGAAAGTGCATAGACAGATTCGTCAAGATTTGAAAATTGGCACACTTCAAGTATTTTTAGAGTAAAATATAGTAGTACAATCCATTTGACCTCACCTATCATGGATTTTGAGTTATAGCATCATGAACAGGGGTACCAACAAATCTGCACTTCTTGACACCAGTAAAAAATTACAAATTGCATTTGGAATCGCATTTGAAAACTGATCAAATAGATTCATCATAAATTCAAAATTGAGATGTAGCAGGTCTCTAATCTCTAAAATGCAATGTAAAATGAATTTTCTCATTTTAGTCAACTAGGTCAAAGTTATAACAAGTCAAACAAGCTTTCAAGAATTCAGAACAATTCATATCAGCATGACATTGACAAATGACCAACTTTGAGGGATTCAAAACCTAGTCAAACAGATTTTAAATGACTTGAAATCTGAAATGTAGGCTCTTCGGTATGGACACTAAACACTTCCAAAGTGAAAAATTGTGAAACATTACTAGGTACAAGATATTCAATTGTAAACACAGACTCCTGTTGTCATTTGACACAGGCAAAAATGTAGAATTGGAAATTGCTCAAAACGAGATTTCATGAAATAGCTTAGAATGGTAATTTATTATCATGGTACACATAGATGCACTAAATGCAAGGTGTTAGAAACATTAAACACCTCTTAAGCTTCAAATGGACATCCGAGTACACATGCATTTAAAAGCATTTATAGGGTTTGGTTTTTCAATGGTACTCAAAATTAGGGCTTCAATTTTGAGTCCCAATAGGAGGATATGACTCTACTAAGAACACTACAACAATAATATCCAAGATAAAAAGATGCTATAATAATCATAAAACATACTACTCTAAGGCATACATAAAAGATACATGTTTTGAAAACAATATAAGTTCAATTTTTAGTTTTGCCTATTTTTAGGTTTACGTACAGTTCAGTTTTGAAGTTTAAATGTTCAAGTTTGAAAATATAAAACTAAAAGTTTAAGTTTTTTTAAGTTGAACTAGTTCAAGTTTTAGTTTGAAATAGATATACACAATAGTTTAAATTTTAGTTTTTGTTCAACTAGTTAACAACTAGTGGCGTTCCAATATACCTAGAGCTCCCAATGTAGAACTCAGGCTTTCATACCAGATGTAACACCCTACCAAGGGATCCAACAAAAATAACCTAAAGCTTTTACTAAGTTTGACAACTTTTTTTAAAGAAAGAATAACATACACGTCGAACATAAAGTAGCAGAAGCAATAACATGCAATCATACGTAAGCAAACATAACAGGTTACATTCTTTAAGGATCCCAAGACATTAAGTCACATTTATATTTAATTAATACTAAGTCTAACAATTACCACATCCATATGAAAGAATGATTAAAACATCAATGTCCATTTAAATAATATAAATTTGTTTTGAATGCCTCTTGGCAAATGAAATTTGGAATGCTTGATCATCCACTGTACATGTCACAAGGTATGAAAGGCTAAAAGAATATACATATATAAAAATAGAATTACATCATTCTCCTCAGATCCATGATACAAAGTACAATAAAATAAATGAAACCATTCACCATACATGATATATCCATCCATCATAAAAGATATAAACACCCATCATAAAATATTCCCATTAAAACCCTCAATAATTTCTCATATTTTAATAATTTGAGAAAAAATATTGATAACCATATTGATGACACCTTATTAAAATTATCTTTTAATTAAATACATATTAATTATTTTAAGTGTTAAATATCTTAAAACTTTAAATTTTTATTATACTAAAATTTAAATAAATTATAATTGACATGAATTAAAAATTTAATAAATTAAATAATAATAATAAACTTTAATAAAAATTTATTATGGGTTTTAAGAGGTCTGCCAGCCTGTCACCCTGCGGCTACAGGTATGACTACTACCGTAGGAAACATTACTTAGTACTATTGCTGCACAACAATACTTAGTACTTTTGCTATACAACAATACTTAGTACTGTTGCTGTGCAGTAGTAGTATGTACTGCACGTAGCCATAAAGGCCACGGGTAGGGGTTGGGGAGTGAGGTTTAATAGCCCTACCCCCTCCCTTAAATATTATATATATATATATATATATAACAATCCTAGCAATTCTCTAATAGGGAAAATATGGCCAACTGGTAAAAAATTTCTCTACTTAAATTTTTTATTCCAATACAAAACCCTTCCCTATTTCATTTCATTTCGTAAAATCTATTGAAAGAGGGTTGTATAGATCTTTCGATTTTCCTGTAAACAAAAGATCTAATATTCATACTAGAAATATATAATACTGAAACATTTGTCACAAGAATTCATCACATAAAAATTCAACAGACATAATGAAGACAAGAAAGAAAGAGCATAATAAATTGAGTGAATAATCACAAGTGCCTACGTGGACTCTAATGCTAATCGCTACGCTTAAGATGATTGTAGAGAAATACCTCCTCTCAAAGCCTTCTCTTTTCTGAAATTCTTCCCCTTCCAAAATTTGCCATCCTTCGAAAATGAACTGCCAAATTGTGATATGGAGTTCTCTCCTAAAATCAGGGCATTAATTGTGCATTCACCTAAGAGAACTCCTTGTTCACTAGACTTCAACTCTTTATTAACTTTTATTTATCTTTCCTTTATATTTTCTCTTTCTTTTCCATGTATGTTTATTGAATTATTAAATAACTTTATTTGATTTTCCACTTGACTTCTCTTTTAATTAATTTATTGAATTTTAATCTCATGCATGCACCATGCAATCATAATTTTTTTAATAAATTAATTTCTTTTTCCACTTCTTAATTTATTTTTAGATGTTTAATTTGATAAACTATTTATTAACTTAAATAATAATAGTATTTAGCATTGATTTAAAAGTGAACTCTAAAATATTATTATTAAATTAAATAAATATTATCGTGTTCTAAGTTTATTCTTATAACTTTTATCTTCAAATTTAATTCTTTTTATTTAATTAACTTCCTAATTAATTAAGTATAATTAAATATTAAAATATCATAATAATTTTTCATTAAATTAAATCATTAATTATACTTAATTAATAACATTTTTACCAAAGACTCATAAAATAAAATATGAAAACCCATCATAGAAAAACACATACAAGATGAAACTAAAGGGTTATAATTATGAATTAATGTCATTCGACGTATTCAAAAGGTAGTCAACTTAGACATTTGTCCTAATTTTTTAGGACAAATGGCTTAAAGGTTTAGGATTTGGACTTAAGAATTTATCTCCCTTCTCTTACCATTGAGATAATCGATAGGGTACGCTCATCCTAGAAATTCAAGAAAGTTGATATTTGGTACCTACAACTTGCATAAAATCCACACATGTACAAAAACAATATTCTAAGCTAAACAGGAAATGGTAGGAAGTGCTGCATCATGTAGATCCTGACTAGTAGGTGACTACAACTCCCTTCCTTAACCACATCAGAAATGCCATATATAAAGAAAACATACATACACACCATACACATGCAGCATGGAGTAAGTATCCATAAGAAAATACATATAATAAACCATCTAACTAATCATCATCAATAATTGAAAACACTTTAATAATCATCATCCATACATGAAGTATAGAGTACCAAGTAATCTGATCATATAATCAACTGAATATGAAACAATATCTGATAATCTCAAAACAATGCTACTAATCATCAAACATAAAACTAGCCTAAAAGAGTTCAACAATGATAACATAAATGTAAACTAGGGGCAGGCACTACATCCACCTCCCCTAGACTTAGGCTTACTCCTGGAAGCCTACAAGAATGGTAAAACTAATGAGCTCACTATGTGGGTCCCATTGGAACCTTTCCCCTTGTAGGAGGATATGACTCTATTGAGAACACTACAATAATATTATCTCAGGTAACAAGATGCTATAATAATCATAAAATATACTACTCTAAGGCATACATAAAAGACACATGTTTTCAAAAATAGCATAAGGCCAATTTTCAATTTTGCCTATTTTTAAGTTTACGTATAGTTTAGTTTTGAAAATATACAACTAAAAGTTTAAGTTCTATTTCAGTTAAACTAGTTCAAGTTTTAGTTTGAAATAGATATACACAAAAGTTTAAATTTTAGTTTTTGTTCAACTAGTTAACAACTAGTGGCATTCCAATATACCTAGAGCTCCCAATGTAGAACTCAGGCTCTTATACCAGATGGAACACCCCGCCAAGGGATCCAAAAGAAATAACCTAAAGTTTTTACTAAGTTTGCTAACATATTTTTTATAGAAAAAATAACATACACGTCAAACATAAAGTAGCGGAAGCAATAACATACAATCATACATAAGCAAACATAATAGATTACATTCCTTAAGGATCCCAAGATATTGAGTCACATTTATATTTAATTAATACTAAGTCTAACAATTACCACATCCATATGAAAGAATAATTAAAAAGTTCAATGTCCACTTAAATAGTATAAATTTTTTTTGAATGCCTCTTGGCAAATGAAATTCGGAATGCTCGATCATCCACTGTACATGTCATAGGGTATGAAAGCCTAAAAGAATATACATATATAAAAATAGAATTACATCCTCCTCCTCAGATCCATGATACAAAGTACAATAAAATAAATGAAACCATTCACCATACATGATATATACATCCATCATAAAAGATATAAACACCCATCATAAAATATAACCATCTATTATAATGATACATAGATAGAATGAAAAGAAATGCAGACAAGGAAGCTCTAGCCATGGTGACTATGAATGGATCTCAGTGGTAAGAGTAAAAAGCACTACCACCCAACTGTGTGGAACCTAAATGGCCCAATCCCACCATGTTGAGGAGATAGTCTCAAGTCCCAAACAAGATATCAAACCAAATATCAAAAGTACTCTCTAAGTCCAAAAAATCCTAAAACTATTCTAACTCAAGGGTTCCAAGATAAATTGACATCTATACCCAGAGGCACAGAAGACACATAGGAAACCTACTATGTAAGCGAGCAAGTGTCATTGTACGAATAATGCTAGAGTTACCCTAGCAATATCTCAGGACTCCAGCCCCCTAGTGATCCTTATGTGGCCACTAGTATCCTCTCGTACTGACAAGGCATACTACAGATGCAAGGTTGCAACCAAGCATTCTCTCTACTCTCATCCTAGTCTATGCTAGCACTCAAAGCATGAGCAAGAAAATAAAAAGACTCTTATTAGGTTCACTTTACTCTCATTTAGGGTAGTGTTTTCACTAATTAAAAAACTTACAATGGGTTACCCTAGGAACCACTTAAGGCCGTAGCCTCCATTGCAAGCCACTTCCTAATATTACATATAGATAACCTACCCTAGGCTCATAAAAGCACAAATCAATGATCATATAAAATCACCTCAGTTCTATACAAGTGACTATGAAGCATCAAAAGATAATTCACAATAATCACATAAGTTCTCTACGAGCACCTAGTAAGCATCCCAAAAATATTGATCGAAGACTCAAAATGGTTAAGTCAAATATCTCATAACATGACATCACCAAAACAATTCATATCAAACACCTTAGAATCACACAAGAACACTGGAAAGAAATAACAATCAATAGATCAACACACATCATAGAGCATACTAGATTGATTACCATGGTTGGGTTAAAAAGATTGAGATCAAATCAGCATAGCATCACAATCACATAACTCCCAAGCCTCTAGTAACATCCTAGGATTGGTCAACACTCTAGTCAACCCAAACCCTAACATATAGACAACACACATAAAATAGATTAGTCTTATAAATTGGTTTGCTTTTGAAAACATGTTGAAGGGTTTTAGGTTCTCGTTTGATGTAAGTTTTTGAATACCTAAGTTTTGCATTTTAACCCTTACAAATTAATCCATTTTTTTTGTTTGAATATAAACGTCTTATTAGCCTAAGCTCTTAAAATGAGCATAATCTCTATAAAGATTTTCCTTAAATTTTAAATAATAATTATTAAATAATTGGTTAACAATTATTTAATAATATTATTTAAAATAGAAAATCTCTATCCTCCATTATAATGTTCTTTCAATAATTATTAACAATAATTGAATTAATTAAATTAATTGTTCATAACTAATTCCCAATAAAACCCTTAATGATTTCTCATATTTTAATAATCTGAGAAAAATTATTGATAACCATATTGATGACACCTTATTAAAATTATCTTTTAATTAAATACATATTAATCATTTTAAGTTTTAAATATCTTAAAACTTGAAATTATATTAAAATTGAAATATATATAAAATACAAATTTAATACATCAAATCTTAAATATCTAAAACTTAAAATTTTTATTATATTAAAATTTAAATAAATTATAATTTACATGAATTAAGAATTTAATAAATTAAATAATAATAAAGAAAAAACTTTAATAAAATTTCATTATGCAATTTTAGAGGCTTGTCGGCCTGTCACCTTGCGGCTACAAGTATGACTGCTACCATAGGTAGCAATACATAGTACTGTTGTTGCGCAACAACAATAACTATCGCACATAGCCATAAAGGCCATGGGCAGGGGTTGGGGAGTGGGGTTTAATAGCCCTGCCGCCTCCCTTATATATATATATATATATATATATATATATATATATATATATATATATATATATATATATATATATATATATATATATATCATTTTTAAATAAATTTATTTAATAATTTTTTATTAATATAAAATTTAAATAAAATAAATTCCTTTTGGCATCAAAACATAATAAATTTTTAATATATATATTTTATTTTTAAATTTTGTTTTGTTTAATTTATATAGAATTTAATTTAAACAAAAACCCCACCCAATTAAAATTTTTAAATATATATATATATATATATATATATATATATATATATATATATAAAACAATCCTAGCAATTCTTTGATAGGAAAAATAGGGCCAACTGGTCAAATTTTTCTCTACTTAAATTTTTGATTCCAATACAAAACCCTTCCCTGTTCTGTTTAATTTCCTTTCTTAAAATCTATTGAAGGAGGGTTGTATAGGTCTTTTGATTTTTCCATAAATAGAAGATCTAATATACATACTAGAAATACATAATACTGAAACATTCATCACAAGAATTCATTATATAAACATTCAACAGACACAATGAAGACATGAAAGAAAGAGTGTAATAAATTGAGCGAATAATCACAAATGATTACCTGGACTCTGATGCTAATCACTACGCTTAAGACAATTGTAGAGAAATAGCTCCTCTCAAAGCCTTCTCTTTTCTAAAATTCTTCCCCTTCCAAAATTCGTGGTCCTTCAAAAATGAACCCCCAAATTGTTATATAGAGTTCTCTCCTAAAATTAGGGCACTAATTGTACATTCACCCAAGAGAACTCCTTGCTCACCAGACTTCAACTCTTTATTAACTTTTCTTTATCTTTCCTTTATCTTTTCTCTTTCTTTTCCATGCATGTTTATTGAATTATTAAATAACTTTATTTGATTTTCCACTTGACTTCTCTTTTAATTAATTTATTAAATTTTAATCTCATGCTTGCATCATGCAATCATAAATTTTTTAATAAATTAATTTCTTTTTCCACTTCTTAATTTATTTTTGAATGTTTAATTTGATAAACTACTTGTTGACTTAAATAATAATAATATTTAGCATTGATTTAAAAATGAAATCTAAATTAATATAGGCTTAGGCTGATTACCTATCAAAAATAAAAAGAACTCTAAATATATTATTATTAAATTAAATAAATATTATCACGTTCTAAGTTTATTCTTATAACTTCTATCTTCAAATTTAATTCTTTTTATTTAATTAGTTTCCCAATTAATTAAGTATAATTAAATATTAAAATATCATAACAATTTTCATTAAATTAAATCATTAATTTAATCTTTTAATTGTACTTAATCAATAGAAAATTCACCAAAGGCTCATAAAATAAAATGCAAAAACCCATCATAGAAAAACACATACAAGATCAAACTAAAGGGTCATAATCATGAATTAACGTCATTTGATATATTTGGAAGGTTGTCAACTCAGATACTTGTCCTAATTTTCTAGGACAAATGGCTTAAAGGTTTAGGATTTGGACTTAAGAATTTATCTCCCCTCTCTTACTATTGAGATAATGCGATCGGGTATGCTCATCCTAGCAATTCAAGAAAGTTGATACTCGATACCTGCAACCTGCATAAAATCCATGCATGTACAAACACAATATTCTAAGCTAAACATGCAATGGTAGGAAGTGGTGCATCATGTAGATCTTGACTAGTAGGTGACTACAACTTCCTTCCTTAACAACATCAGAAATGCCATACATAAAGAAAACATACACGCACACCATACACATGCAGTATGGGGTAAGTATCCATAAGAAAACACATATAAT
The DNA here is from genome assembly GCA_028749045.1 of Cupressus sempervirens. Lineage (NCBI taxonomy): Eukaryota > Viridiplantae > Streptophyta > Pinopsida > Cupressales > Cupressaceae > Cupressus > Cupressus sempervirens. Next base: position 896,329,729 of record CM053792.1, read on the forward strand.
AAACCATCTAACTAGTCATCATGCATACTTGAAGTATAGAGTACCAAGTAATCTCATCATATAATCAACTGAATATGAAACTATATCCGATAATCTCAAAACAATGCTACTAATCATCAAACATAAAACTATCCTAAAAGAGTTCGACAATGATAATAAAAATGTAAACTAGGGGCAAGCACTACATACCTTGTTAGAGGATTTTATTGATCCACCTATCAGGATGAAGTAGTAGCTAATCTCTGATCTACAAGTAGGTTTGCTAAATGAGATTCCTCTGAGTGTACAAACCACCTTGTTGTGATAGATGAATCTTTACCTCTCCTTATTTTGTTGTAGCCTCTGTAATGAATGCTCTTCTACTTTTTCCTAATTATATTCCTTCCATTTGATTGTAATTTCACACTTTTGATGTGATACAAAATATTATATATGTACCAATCTAATTACACAATTACAAAGTCGGCCACAATATATGTTTACACAAATATTATAGAGTTGGATCAAACTATAGGACCTTAGGTTCTAAAGATTGATTCAGTGAGGTTATGATACTTGGCACGCATTGTCAATGCTCAAAATTGTCATGCACTCAATAGATGTCTAAGCGTGGTCCATACTAATCACTTCCAAGTAGTCTTGAACTCGGTCCAGACTAGTGACTTGGTAAATATTGTAAAACTCAACATATAAATTGAATCACTTGATTCACACTACATAACTTGAGACCAATGCTTTCATTGCAAGCTTGGTATAAACTGAATCACTTGGTTAAAATTGAGTGGCTTAGCCAACATTGGATTCACATCACATCAACTACAAACTCGATAAGCACTGATAAACTTGGTTTGCACTGGTAAACTTGACATACACTAAGATGATCAGTTTACACTACTGATCATTATCATAGTAATAACTGCTCAGTGCAAACTAAAATCTATCCAAAGGACTCGGTAGCAATTTTAGAACTCAATAACAACTAAAATGCTTGGTTAACACTATTAACCATACAATAAGTTTGGTAGATACCTACAATCTAAATAAGTGTATTTCACTAATAACAAACTTGACTATAATGTCAACACCTAGTGCTTCTCCAACTTGAGCACACTATACTACAATATTTTCTCCATGGTTTAAACCACTCTTTTGGAAATAATTATTCAATTGTATGTTGTCATTGATGTTATACAAATTTAAGTATTAACCAAACAATGAAGAGTTTGTAGTATTAACCTTTCATATCTCAATATTGACTAAGTAGTTGGGTAAAGAAAAACTTTTAGTATTAATCGAGTAGTTGGTTAATGAAGGATATCCTACTTTAAGTATTAACCCAGTGGTTGGGCATCAAAGGAATTTTGGTATTAACCAAGTGTTCAATATCAACATTGATTGAGTGACAGTAGAATGCAATTGTCTAATAATTAATTTATTGAGGTCAACTATTTAGATGTTTATTGATTTTTTGGAAGGGTATTCAAGTTGACTTGTCCTAGCTTATGATATATAAGAAAGGTCAAGTTGTGAGGATAGGATGAATAAGTAGAATACGAAATATGATGAATATATTAGTGAAGGAAAATCTAGAGAAGGAAAGTGTAGAAGATAAGCTACAAAGAAAATTTGATCAGTAAGGATCCAGAAGTCAATCCTGAAAAAAGATCTAAATCTAAAAGAAGTGTTGCTTCATAAATCATGTCAACTTTTCTTTTTACCATCTAACCATTCTAGTAGTAAAAAAATCTTTTAATAGAGTTGACTTAACTGTCATTTTGTAAATCCTTTAATAAGGTGACATTTCATGATTGAAGTGTTTGAAATCCTCTAATAGGGCACTCCTAAAAGTGTGCTCTAAATCCTCTAACAAGGTCACTATTAATAGTATGTATTGTTGGCTTTAATAGAGTTGTCTCCTAATAAGGGTCACTTTAGAATAGTAAAAAGTATTGTAACTAGTTGCAATGTGGTTTTCCCCAAATCGAGTTTTCGCATTAAATCTTAGTATCATCTATGCTCATGTTATTTACTTATACTTTATGTTTCTCCAACTAAGTTAATAAAGGACAAAATAAATTAATAATCATAAGATTTCTATGTTAACCAAGGGACAATAATATTCTAGTGTTAACTGGGCTAGACAATATTGCATGATCAATGAAAGTTTGAATTGACATCTAGGGACATGGAATTATTTTTGTGGTAACTAATTCACCCCCATCCCCTTGCCACTCTTATTTACTCTCTGTATTTCCAACAATTGGTAGCAGAGAATTTCATGCTTTCAGGAAAGGTTTCAAGGACCTAAGCTAAATATCAAGATGTCTTCTAGAAGGGAGATTCCTAAGCTTAATAGAGACAACTTTTCAGCATGGTAGAAATTGATGAAGCTATATCTATCAAGCATTAGTGATGTTATATTCTACTAGGAGAACAAATGTGTGCCACCACTTAAACCTATGACTATGGAATAGATGAAAGAAGATAAGGATCACAATATAATGATGATTTATATAGATTCCTTTTTAAACTATTCTAAATTTGATGAAGTTAAAGATTGTGCTGATTTATTTGATATGTTAAAAAAGCTATAAAAAGTCTAAGGAGGTGATTAAAACGTGTAAAGAGCGAAGGCATAAATATTGAGAGGAAAGTTTGATTGAATGAAAATGAAATAATGTGAGAATATTGTCCAATAAAGTAAAAGAATCAAAGGAAGTGTGAGCACAAATAAAGCTATACAAGGAGATATAAATGATGAGACAATGGTTAGAAAGGTACTAAGAAATATTCTTCTTATTTATCGAGTTAGAGTTTCAGAAATTAAAGAGATGAGATGAAATCCTACAAATGATATAACCTTAGATGCAACTCTTGAGTTAAATAACTTTGATAACTATGCTCCAACTTCTAGCAACTTTGAATCTGCATTCAAAGACAAACTAAATCTTGGTAGAAAAGGAGGAAACTCAAAAAGGAAAAAAAAATTGACAATGAAGAAGAGGATGAATCAAATAAAGAACATGAAGTCATTGAAGCCCTACTAGAAAAAAGAGTATCAAAAGGGAAAAGAAAATTTAGAGGAAAATTTCCATTGATTTGTATCTCATGTGAAGAGGTTGGTCATATTGCTACAAGATGTCCTAATTTAGAAAATAAAGATGAGAAAATATATTGAAAGTTCAAAGGCAAGAAAGAATTTAAGAGCTACAAGGATTACAAAAACAAAGGTAAGAAATCTTGTTACATTGCAAAAGATTTTGATAGTGATGATAATGAGGAAGAAGTAGTTTATATTGTTGTTAAGGATGAGTTTGATGATGAGGAAAATGAAAAGATGACACTTATCTTTCATGTTAGAAAAATGATACATGGATCATAGATAGTGGTTGTTCTCATCACATGACTAGTGACAAAACTATACATGGATCATAGATAGTGTTTGTTCTCATCACATAAGTAGTGAAAAAACTAAGTTTGTAAATTTAGAAAACTATGATGATGGAAGCGTTAGATTTGGAAAAAATGAATCATTTTATCTAAAAGAAAAAGGAATCATAGAATTAATTGAAGGAATGAATTGTGAAAATTCCTATTGGGTTGAAGTATTAAGACATAATCTACTAAGTGTGGAAAAATTGAACAATATAGGATAAAAAGTAGAATTCATGAATGAAAAAGCTAAACTATTGGATGGAAAAAGAAATCTAGGTGGAACTAGCAATCAAATAAAATTTAACTTGTTTTACCTACGCCTCACTAAAAGTACATGTTTGCTAGCTAAGGTAGAATAAAGTTGGCTATGGCATAAAAGGATAGCATGTTAACTTTGATAACCTAGTTACCATTAGCAAGAAAAAAAAAAGGGTAAGATGCATACTTTATCTGAAGAAACCTGAGATGGGAATGTGCAAGCAATGTCAAATTGGGAAAATAAGTAAATGGAGTTTCATACGTATGTCATACAATTTTGAAGAAGGTCTAGAACTAGTTCATATAGATATTTTTGGATCAATAGGTATAGAAAGCTACTTTGGAGACATATATTTCATTCTATTTCTTGATGATGATTCTATAATGATGATTGTAATATTTTTGAAAGATAAATTTGATGCTCTTCAAAAGTTCAAATGGTATTTGGATAGAGTTGAAAAAGAAACAGGGAAGAATCTAAGATGCCCAAGATCAGATAGAGGAGGTGAATTCATCTCAAATGAATTCAATGAGTTATTCAATAAAAAAGAGTCAAAATATAGGTATCATCACCTAGAACTCTAGAGAAAAATGGAGTAGCAGAAAGAAGAAACATATCCATCATGAAGTGTGCAAGAATACTAATGACTAAGAAGAATGTTGCACCAAAATATATGGGAGAAGAAATCAACATAGAATTTCATACACTGAACTAAGTTCAACCGAAGAAAGGTACAAACATAACACCTTATGAACAATGGTATGGGTACAAGCATAATTTTTGTTATCTCAAAGTATTTGGAAGAAAATTTTCTATCTTGAAAGATGTAAAAAATAAAATCATGATACAAAAAGTGATGAAGGTATATTATTAGGGTACTCCAATAAAAGTAAGGCATATAAATATTTGAATCTTACTACTCACAAAGTCATAGAGAGTGTACATGTGAATTTTGTTGAGTTTGTAGAAGGAAGTAAAGAATAGAGTAGCAAGAACCCTAAAGACTATAGAAAGTTTGTTTACTATAAGGAGGAGTTTGAGACTTTACCATAAATAGTTGAAACCAATAAACAAAAAATTGAACCTAGCAAATCATTGGCAGTTCAACTAAAGTCATAGACAAAGGAATCCAAGTCACAAATAGTTCAACCCAAGTTGCAATCCCATGTAGTGCGACCCAAGTCATAAGTAGTGCAACCCAAGTTACAAGTAGTGGAACCCAAGTTATAACCATATCAACAAGAGGATCTTAAGGAACAGAAAGAAGATCATGAAGAACCAAGTGAACCAAGCTCAAAATCAAGAAAGAAAGATCCAAGACTTGTAAATTTTGTTAGAAGACATCATGCACCTAAACAAATAATTGGAGGAGAGACAAAAATAATACTAAAAAGGAAAAAAATTAAAGGTACATATTTGCTTGGTGAATTTGAACCTAAATCTATAAAAGATGCTTTGAAAAATCAAAGATGGATAGAGGCAATGAATGAAGAAGTTGAGAAAATAGAAAAGAATAAAAGTTGGTCTCTTATACCTAGATGTAAGAATAAGAATGTGATTGGTATAAAATGGATATTTAGAAATAAGTTGAATGATAAAGGAGAAGTAACATGGAATAAGGAAAGGCTTGTATGTAAAGGTTATGCTTAAGAAGAAGGTATTGATTATGGGGAAACATTTTCCCCTATTGCAATACTTGAAGGAGTTAGAATACTTCTGGCATATGCTACATAAAAGGGATTCAAAGTATATTAGATGGATTTTAAATCAACTTTATGAAATGGAATGTTGGAAGAAGAAGTCTACATTGAACAACCTAAAGGTTTCATTGATCCAAGAAAAATAGACATGGTATCTAAAGTTCATAAAGATTTATATGGACTAAATAAAGCTCCTAGAGCATGGTATGAAAGGCTGCATGGATATTTGGTAAGAAATGGTTTTGAAAAGACAAATGATAATACTAATTTGTCTATAAAGGAAGGACCATAGGACAAGATATCACTTGCATAAATATTTGTAGATGATATCATTTTTGGAAGACATGAGATGTTATGAAAGTCATTTTCTAAATAAATGAGGAAAGAATTTGAAATGTCCATGTTTGGAGAGATCAAATTCTTTTTGGGTCTAAAATTTCATCAAATGAAGGATGTCATATTCATCACACAATCAAAGTACATTAGGAAAGTATTGAAAGCATTTGCTATGGAAGATTCTAAACTAGTTGGAACACCTATGTCTACTGGATATAAACTCTCAAAGAATGATCATTCAAAGGAGTTAAACCAAATTACCTATAGATCAATGATTGGGAAACTTAGTATATGGTACACACCAAACCTAATATTGCATTGGTAGTTGGCATAGTTTCAAGGTTTTTTGCTAATCCTAAAGAAGATCACATGATGTCAATTAAAAGGATTCTGAGGTTTCTAAAAGGAACTAAAGTATATGGTTTATTGTAGAAGAAAGGAAGAAATCTTGAGTTAAGAGCCTTCACTAATGCAGATTGGGCAAAAAGAACTAATGACTGAAAAAGCTCTAGTGGAGGAGCATTCTTTCTTGGAAAGAGGTTAGTATCTTGCACAAGCAAGAAGCAATTTTTTTTTTTCAATCTACAATAGAGGTAGAGTATGTTGTTATTGTAGTCAATTATTCTAACATAATATGGATCAAGAAACTAATGTCAAGAATAAAGGAAGAAATCAAGGAACCAATGGTTATCTATAGTGATAACACAAGAGCAATCAATATATTCAAAAATCATGTGATGTACATAATGACAAAAAACATTGCAATCAAGTATCATTTCTTAAGGGAATTGGTATATGAAAAAGAGGTAAGATTGGAATATGTAAACACCAAGTAGCAAATAGAAGATATATTTACTAAGAATTTACCTACGGATGTATTTATGTATCTACAAGGTAAACTAGGGGTTATTCTCCTATCTAATTCTCACTAAAGTATAAGATAGTGAGGCAACAACCAAGTTCCATTGAAGATCTATCAAGTTGATGCAGGCTATCACACTTCAGGTGTAAAATGTAGAGCAAATAGCATATGAATTAGTACAAAAGGTACATAGAAACTTCAAAGTTTGTATCCTTTGGCATTTGTTGTCAAAGAAGGTGAGTTAAGTAGTGTCAACAAGGGGGAGCTGCAAGGCAGAGTTGAAGTCAAAAAGTAAGAGGGAGATTCTTGTATTTGGTTGATGGAATCTACAACAAAGAGGGAGAAATGACTCTAGTCCATAATAAATTGATGACAAATGCAAGAGGAAGAATTCAATTTGGAAGCAATGAAGACAAATCCAAGCATAATCATAGAGGGGGTTGTTATGGATGAGAATAAGAATGAAACTAGGGATATTATTCAGTCATTCATACTTTTATTAGTTTATATTGATATGTTGTGTTGCCATCAATGACAAAGAGGGAGTTTCTTGGAAATAATTCTTCAATTGTATGTTGTCATTGATGTTACACAAATGTCCATATTAACTAAGAAATAAAGAGTTTTCAGTATTAATCTTGCATATCTGAAGATTGACCAAGCAATAGGGTAAATAATAGATTTTAGTTTTAACTAAGAAATTGGTTAATGAAGGATATCATTCTTGTAGTATTAACTGAGTGGTCAAGCATCAAAGCACTTTAGTATTAATTGAGTGTTCAATCTCAATATTGACTATGTGACATTAGAATGAAATTATCTAATAACTAATTGATTGAGGTCAACTATTTGGATGTTTATTGATTATTTAGAAGGGTATTCAAGCTAACTTGTCCTAGCTATTGATATATAAGAAATGTAAAGTTGTGAGGATAGACTGAACAAATGGAATATGAATCAAGATGGATATGTGAGTGAAGGAAAAGGCAGAGCAGGAAAGTGTGCAAGATAAGCTACAAAGAACATCTGATCAATAAGGGTCTAGAGGACAAGCTAGAATAGAGATTTGAATCTACAAGGATAGTTGCTTCATAAATTAGGTCAAATTTTTGTTACCTTCTAGCCATTGTAGTAGTAAACAAATCTCTTAATAGAGTTGACTTAACAATCATTTTTTAAATCCTTTAACAAGGCGACATTTCAAGATTGAAGTGTTTGAAGTCTTCTAACCCGGCCACTCCTAAAAAGGTGATCTAAATCCTCTAACAAGGTCATACTTAATAGTATGTATTATATCCTTTAACAGGGTTGGCTCCTAACAGGACCCACTTTAGAAGATTGAAAAATATTGTAACTAGTTGCAAGGTGGTTTTTCCCAAATTGGGTTTCCACATTAAATCTTGGTGTAATATATGTTGATGTTATTTACTTATGCTTTATGTTTCTGAAACTAAGTTACTAAAGGCTAAAATATATTAACAATCATAATATTTCTATGTTAACCAAGGGACAATAATATTCTAGTGTTAACTAAGTTGGATAGTATTGCATGATCAATGAATGTTTGATTTGACATCGAGGGACAACAAATTATTTTTATGGTAACTGATTCACGCCTCCCCTCTCCGTTATTCTCTACATTTACAACACACTCTTCTTGTAACCCCATTTCCAAAACCTTCACCAAGTGTTGTTCCATATTTATCATTTATTAGAAATCCCCTTAATCTCACCAATTTATAAGTAGTAGTATTTTTGCAAATTAAGTCAAATTGTGATATTTCTATCAGGATGTAACTGTGTAGTTTTTGAGTCAAAATCATTGACTCATGTTTTAGGAGTAGTGATTCAAATGAATCTATATCTCATGACAATAAATGGAAAACTTAGCACTCATTGGATCTAAGTGATGCTCATAGAGGTAAAGTACTAAGACTTCATGGGAAGTCACCCATCCTAGTACTTCTCCAACTTAAATGTGCTTAACAAAAAATTTTCCTCCATGGTTAAACCCATTTTTCTTATAACTCCATTTGAAAAATCATCACCAAGTGTTTTTCTATTAATTTTAATGAGAGATGGATTAATGTAAATTACTACCCATGAATCACAAGTCAATAAATTTGACTCAACAAATGTGTAGTTAACTCCTGATAACAATATCACAACTTGAATTTTTGTGGAGATAATTTTCCTAGTTATCAAAATCCTTATTGACAGGGGTTTCATTAGTAAGATGAATATTTATTTGGTTTAATTCCTTACATGATTTTACATACTTGTCTATACAAAGATTAATTGCTAAAAAAAGAACTTGATTAAGGCAAGCCCCTCCCTCTAACAAAAAAAAAATCTTGAGTGTAGGAATTAGTTATCAACATTTCAAATTTGAATCTAAAAATTATTTTTCATATACCTCAATAGGAAAATAAAGACTGATATTAAAGAATCTTCCACAAACATTTTCCCAACTATGCATATCATTAGCAATCTTTCAACTTGGATATATGATTGAATTGAAAAGTAAACATAATCATAACACAATGGATGCAAGATGAGCCCATTGCACACACATGAAATAAAGAATGATATTTAATATTGAAAAGTATAGATATAGTAACCTTTTTTTCTCAAAGATGTACCTTCAATATATGATATGTTCTTTGTAGTTGATTCACAATCCTTGATCTAATAATGCAAATACTTCTTTTTCACTCTAGTGTTCTCAATTTGTTATTTCAATTTCAATATGAAATCATGTGCATATTTAAGATTGATCTTTATTTTATTTCTTTCAACAATGATAGTATCAAGTTCATCAAGATATTCTTTTGTAATTGTTCTAAATACATAGTGATCTCACTTAAGTTGTTAGGCCTTCCCTATGTAATTGTGCTTTGATGCCAATTGTTATAAATATGGAATACTTGGGGGTGGGAGGGGGAGGATTGAATCATTGTTCCACAAACATTTTCCCATTTATGGATATCATTAACAATAGTTCATGTTGGATAGATAATAAAAATTAAAAGTAAACATAAGCATTACACAATTAACCTCATAAAACCATTATGTTAAGTAGGGAAACCCTAGTCAAGGGAAAATCTCAAAGGGATGGTACCCACAAAAATGATCCACTAATCAAAAGTATCTTATGGAATATATTGATAGTGTTATAATTCTATTAGATCCATATATTATATGTGTCCTTGTTAAAAGACTAGGCCTTGTTAGAAGCCTCAACACTATTAGGAGTTGTAGTTACAATACAAAGTGCATGATACACCCATTGATAAAACATATATACAATAATAAAAATTCTATCAACAGAGATACATAAGAAAATATTTGATGACTTTCTAATATCTGCAATATCTAATAAGTCCTTGTAGGTCTTCTTCGTAAAATATTCATACAACTTCTCTAATATGATATGTACATAAAATGCGCATCTATACCAATCAAATAAAGTGGGAATATAAATATTATACTATTACAATACAATTCCACATCTTTCTAAACAAAAAGGCATGTCCTTCATAGCAAAAAATTTAGTTCAGTCAAACTTTTGTTCTCATGCACATTACCAAATCTTCAAGTTAGCTTCTGCTACATCTAGGCTAATATCTAGGATGTCATCCCAACCTTGTTAAGTAATTACTTTGCAAGAGAAAATAATTACTTAACCAAAATATAAATGTTCCTTTTTTTACTATGTTCTCTTATGTCCAATCTATTTCTCTATAATTACCCATAATGCATTCAAAAATTATCATTTATTTTAGTGTTGTTAGACACATCCTCTCAAGTGTTCATGCTACCTTCCTATATGTGTGCATAAATTCATGTGCTTCCAGTGCATCTTTTTGAACAAAATAAGTTAAATTTTCCATGTAATCCTACTTTATACTTAGTCAATTTTGTAAGTATCTTTTCTTCAAACTTCATCAAAAGTTGTTGCCATGTCAAAATGAGTGATATATTTCCATAGATGACAATACTATCAACTACCCTTATAAAAAATTCTAATAATATTCACATCTATCAATCATCGAGAAGAAACCAAAAGAACACTTAAGGACTACCAAGCTAGATTATTTTCATAGAACATTAAGGAATTCATCAAGGATCCCTTGTAAGCATTTCCTCTTCAAGACCTAGAATTTTTTTAGCCCTAAAGGAAGGAGATCTACATCATGGTATTCATTTTATTCTTCCTCTGTGCTCATCTATTTCCATGAATCCATGATTTTGTATTAGATCCATTATATTTGTGGGGATTTCATACATTCTTCATTGAATATTCAACAACAACAATACTCAAGAATTACAAAATCCTTACTGTGATATTGCTATCAAAAATTGGTTGTATAGTAACTCATCGAATCATGATTCATAAGTAGTTATTGACATGAATAAATTTCTCATAATAATAAATTTAATACTTAGTACTCATCGGGTCTAGGTGATGCACATAGAGGTGAAGCACCAAGACTTCTAGGAGGTTAGTCATCATAGTACTACTTCACTTTGAGCACACTCCACTACAAATTTTCTTCTATGGTTAAACCCACTCTACTTGCAACCCCATTTGGAAAACATTCATCAAGTGTTTTTGCTTATGAACCATTCATTAGAAACCACCTTAAGCTCATCAATTGATAAGTAGGAGATATTTTCTACATCATTTCAAATTATGATATTAGTATCATGATTTAGCAATGTAGTTTTTGAGTCAAACTCATTGAATCATGTTTTAGGATTAGCGATTCACATGAACACATCTATCATTTCAATATATGGAACACCTAGCACATATTGGATCTAGCTGATTCTCATAGAGGCAAAGCATAGAGACTTCCCAAGAGGTCACCCATCTCAGTACTACTCCAACTTGAGCACGCTTAGCTATAAAGTTTCCTCCATGGTTAAAAACACTCTTCCCATTCACAAAAACTTCACCAAGTGTTGTTCCATATTTATAATTCATTAGAAATTCCCTTAAGCTCATCAATTGATAAGTAGTAGTTATTTTTCCATAGCAAGTCAAATTGTGACATTTCTATCAAGATGTAACTGAGTAGTTTTTAAGTCAAACTTATTGACTCATGTTTCAGGAGTAGTGATTAACATGAATCCATATCTCATGATGATAAATGGAACACTTATCACTCATTTGATCAATATGATGCTCACAAAGGTGAAACACTAAGACTTCATGGGAAGTCACCCATCCCAATACTACTCCAACTTAAGTTTTCTTAACTACAAAGTTTCCTTAATGGTTAGACCCACTTTTCTTATAGCCCCATTTGAAAAACCTCCACCAAGTTTTTTTTTTTCCATTAATTTTCATGAGATATGGATTCATGTGAATCACTACTCATGAACCATGAGTCAATGAATTTGACTCAACAAATGCAAAGTTAAATCCTTATAGCAATATCACAACTTGACTTGTTGTGGAGATGTGTTTGCTACATATCAAAATACTTATTGGTAAGGGTCTCATGAAGTAAAGCGAATATTTATTTGGTTTAATTCCTTACATGTTTTAACATACTTGTCTCTATAGAGATTAATTCCTATAAATGGGCTTGACTAAGGCAAGCCCCTCCCTCCAAATTTTGTTTTTTTGAGTGTAGGAATAAGTTACCATAATTACAAATTTGAATCCAAAAACTATTAGTCACAAGCCTCAAGAAAGATTTGTTTGGATTTTCTTCTATGCTTGAGGAACATGTTAGTCATCCCATAAATCTAATAGTCGATGTGACCCAAATTCACATCTACCTAGAGATTTAAGATTTTTAGGGTTTTTTGAGTTTTCTATTTTGATCGTAGATCCACAATAAGATTTTCTAAATAAGTTAAAAATCTTAAATTTTGAGAGTAGAAAGGTACTTTTCCTTGCACATTTTGAGGTTGATTTTCTCTCTTCTTTTTATCTTATACCATAGATCTATTTTTCTATTTTTTTTGAACTAATTGCATACATATATAGCTCCTAGATCTATTCCATTTTTATTATTTAATCGATTGCTTTAATTTACATGCACATTACACATCTATGGTTAATGAACATTGTATGAAAGAGGATTTTCATACATTCTTGCTTTGTATAATTTTGGTTTAGTATTGGCATCCCTTCATCCTACTTGAGTTATATTGAGAGTTATGTTTGAAAGCCCCTCTTTCTATTGTATTGAATGACTTAGGATGAAATTATTTAGCTAATGAAATTGTATTATCTATTTTACTTTGTTAAATTCATTTCTTATATTTTATCCCTAACAAACCCTTAATGATCATAAATGTGGCATAAATGAATTAGTTTCTTAAGGCTGCAAAATCTTTCTCAATCCCTACAAGATTATAATTCTATTGCATCATCTCAAACTCCTTTAATCTCATAAATGTGGCATAAATGAATTAGTTTCTTAAGGCTGCAAAATCTTTCTCAATCCCTACAAGATTATAATTCTATTGCATCATCTCAAACTCCTTTAATCTCTCAAAGTATATAGGTGAAATGACTTTTTACTATTTCTATACACCTTTTTTGTAATCTACATTTCACTCTTTTAAAACTTTTATTTTTCATGTTTTATTCCTCTTTTCTTGACAAAACACTTGAGTCTTCTCCTCTAATTTAACAATGAAATTTTTCCTCTAGAACATCTTTTCTTCTTCAAATACATACTCTTCACATGTTCAAATGTCTTTATTTACAAACAATTAAGTTATTCAGTACATCTAATTGAGACAAAATCTATAATTTTCTATTAAATCCTTATTTTTCATTTTTTTATATGTATTTTTATTTAGACTCTAATCATTTGCAAAGTTGGAACTAAGAGGAGAATAGTGTGCCATAAGAATGCCAACACATAAAAAGAGATATGATAGTGCAAATACAAACATAACAACCATCTTTCTCTCTTCAATTAGATTATCACAAAAGTGAAATTCCACAAACAATCTTATATCTCTTCTAATTATTTACTGTTAAAAATTATACTTCTATTTTTATTTTTTATATGTAATCTAAACTAACATATACAATTCTCTCAAGATTAAAAAAAAATGTTATTATTATTTTCATGAACTTAGATTCTAGATGATATAAAATTACAATATACTTTTAAAGATAAACAAAACACAATTTAGTGGGATATTTAATATTTAATATAGAAATTAGTCACTTGCATGATTTACCATACAAGGTTGAAACATGTAAAATGTAGATTTCCTAGAATTTATGTAAAAGAAGTTTCTTAGGATTTAATTATTATTATTATATTCAATTGTTTTTACAATAATGAAATATAATATATTCCTCTTGGAAATTTTTTGAAACCTCACTCATTATAGGTTCAAATTATGTTTGGTCAATTCTTTTCGACCATTATGGGCAACATCTCTTTAAAAACAATATATACATGTCTCTTTCATTTTTGTTAAAGAAATGACTATTTATGCTATCTTCATCATCTTTTAAGTTCATATATAATTGTAATAAATTATAGAATATGGTTCTATTCATCACTTAGTGGAAGGAAAATAGAATTTAAAGTATGGATTTGCTGAGATTCAGAAAAGGAGATGACTAAATAACTTAACACTGCTCAAATAATAATGTTATGGGTTTATTCATGTCTTTTGATACTTTTGAAAAGTAACTAACTATTGTCCTTATCAATGTTTTGTTCCCTCTCCACTTTTATAAATATTAATTTGTACTATAGTTTAATATTAAAAATAAAATGAAAAATTAACTCTTCTCTTAATTGACGATTAGAAAAAGGAGGTGACAAGGAATCAATAAAATGAATGTCAATGGCTATAAGCTTTTTCTTTATTTTGTCCATATTCTTTTTCAATCTCAACATGTGGAGTACAATGGTCCATGTTACTCTTTTATTTGGCCCATGATATTCCTTTCATTTACCGAGCTTTAAAGTTTTGCAAGTTGAAATTACTTCTAAAGATGTTTTTCTCCCATTGAGCAATAAATTTAGTAAGCATAATGTAAAGTTAATGTTGTTGATGCAATGATTACATGAACTTAGAGAACGTGCATATGAAGAGATCGGCAATACAATCCCAAACAATGGCTTTCGGAATCATCGACATTTCTTTTGCATTGTAGTCGAATGGGGATCTCAATTGTTTTTTAACAATACGATAGAAAAATTTGGTTGAGAGCATATATTCATAAGCATACTATAGTAGGCGTTCACATGAGATAAAATATTGGTTAGGATTTGTATTTTATTAAATTCAATAATATTGGGATTTTAATAAAGATTAGTTATAAAATAAAAATAAAAATTGAGGGATTATGAAGATTATAAAATAATATAATTATTGTTATTTCTAATAAATTAATGTGTATATATTATGTTAGGGGTTGATTAAACTTTTAAATTAATTTAGATTGTATTTTTTGGCTCAATAATGTTGAACATACAATCAAGAGAAATTAGAAATTTGTTTCTTAATAAAATAATTGTGATTACAAAAATTGTAAAAGAATATAACTATTGTTATATCTAATACTAATAGATTGCCAAGGACACAATAATTATTAGGTGATTAGAGTTTAATACAACTTTTTGTTTTTGTTTTTTTGTTTTTTATAAACACATTGAAGTCATAACAAAGAACAATTAAAAATTCTAAAAATCATATATTTGATTATATCTAATAAAATACTTATGCAATGCCCTGCCAAGGAGCTCAAGAAGAAAAAACAACTAAGGCAAGAGCATTTTTTCCATCTAACCTATAACATACATTCTAATATCATTGCACATAACATTAACTCATTATGATACATTTAATAAAGATATAAAAATGTATATTTTTATGTTAATTATATAAGTTCCATGTCTTCTTAGGTTTCCTCAACATCACTGCTAGCAAGACAATAAACATGACTAATAAACTAAGATCTCCATGAAACTATAGTCATTAATACACTATTAATACTTTAATATATGATGCAAGTATAGTACAAATAACCATATGGACAATCAAGTTTATACATCTTAGCAACTTTTTTCAATGCATCACAAGAAATCATAGGTATGTGTTTACATTACAACTTACAACTAATCATTGATCCACAATTACATATGCACCTTACATTTGTCTCTCCAAGAAGATCAAAGTACAACATTAAGTACACTAATATGATGATAAAATCATCATATATCCATACAAAGATGCAAAATAAGATACAATGAATCATAGAAGATATCTAGTCACATGAACAAGAAGCTGCATAAGGGAAACATGTAACATAGAATGATAATCCAAGGCTCTTAGACAAATATGGAAAAACACCTAACGGATAAATAATTGTTCACTCAACTATGTGGGACCATAAGGTCCACTCCCTTAAGGTAGGAGATAACACAAGGTGCCACACCAAGCAAACAGTCACAAGAAAGGCATCAACAAGGAAACATCCAATCTAAGGAGTACATAGGAGTCCACATGGGTATACAAAATATAATCACAAAGGAGCTTCATATACTAGAGGCTAATTTAAAATAAATACGAGGGAATTGTAAGATACAAACATAAGGGTGTTAGCACATGCTTCCATGATAGTGTAACTGTATAGCCTCTTTAGTTCCAACTTCTAGGTGGACACCATGTTGAAATGACCACCTTACTAAATTGAGGTATCCTACTACTAGATCAATTCCTCATAGATAGTCATGCCTTCTCAACCCATTCTCATAAAATATTGCATACATATTTTAGGCATGAGTGATGCCTCATTATCTTTTATTAATGTAAAATCTTAGCCTAGTTAATTTTATTAAGTTACCACTTGATTAAAAAATCCATAATGGGTTACCTTAGACTAACCACTTTGGACCCCAACTCCCATTGTAATCCACCCTCCACAAAGTGCTCCTACTAAGACCTACATATGCTCCAAACTATAAATAAAAGAGTGACTGAAAAGAAAATAAAAACTAAAATAGAGCCTCATAAAATCCTCGAAAGTCAAAAAAGCCTAACAAGTAGAGTTTGGAGCATAGACACAAAATCATGCATATGAACCAAAAAGTCAATATAACAAAGAGGTCATAATATAGACCTCATAGTGAGAATCACGTAGAACTTTTCTTGGTTTCATAACATATTTATAATCTAAGTGTACATAACACCAACATCAGTCCTCTTTTGGATCCATACAGAAACAAATTTGATAGAACATGTTCATGATCCATCAAAGGCATATTCAAGCTCCAAGATTATCAGTAATAATAGTGTCATAGTATAATGATTTTTAAAACATAATATAAAAGATCAAGAAAACCATGATACTTCACAATTCTACGTTAAATATATTTCAACTAAAAAACCAACAAACATAACATGATCCTTATGTGACCTCAATTACATAATTAGGACCATATGATACAACAATATATCTCCATGTGAGACATTGAATTCACATAAGGAATCAATGACCTTAAGAAAACTAAAGTCCCAATTGTTTGGTTTACAACTCCAAAACCAATACTTAACTACATATTTTCTTTGAAACACAAGTGACACATGTTTCCGAATGTGTTAAAAACATTTGATCAATGCACATGCCATCGAGAAAATAACATGCCAAAAGAAATAACTCAAGGAGGATAACATATAATTTTTAAGAATACAAGTTTGGTTGGTACTTGGATATGCTAGTTATGTGTTGTATTCATGATATTTTTTCATTGATGTCAACATATATTCTTGAGTTCCTGAAAGATAGGGATTAGGTACATCATAGAGGATTTTGACACCAACAATGTTACCATAAGATAGAATAAGATATGATAGCTTAGGATTACATTCATGGATGAGTATAAATTATATATTTATGTTTTCTAATGTTTATATTA
This sequence comes from Cupressus sempervirens, assembly GCA_028749045.1. Lineage (NCBI taxonomy): Eukaryota > Viridiplantae > Streptophyta > Pinopsida > Cupressales > Cupressaceae > Cupressus > Cupressus sempervirens. Next base: position 896,347,237 of record CM053792.1, read on the forward strand.
AGTATTGGATGAGTTACAATTCATTTGGTGAAGAATGGTAGAAAACTATTGTGCAGGGAATAGTAATAGAGACATGTTTTGAAATCAATTATATCTTACCAGTGAAGTAGAATTGGTTGGAAATCTATTGGGAAAGTAAGATGTCGATTGGGGGGAGGGGGAGTGATTCATGATCTTCTAATTTTTTTTAACAACTTCAAACATAATTCATATCCAACATATTCACCATAAACCCTTATTAAACTTTACCCTTATATCAAAACAAATAATCACTACAATATAATTTTGGATCTAGTATCTAATTACATGAATAAATATCACAAATATATAACCCACACATAACACAAAGATACAGTAACACATAAACCCTCTAAGGTGAAGGCAAAACTACAATGGGGAGGACACCCACAAAATCTTCAATAGTGTAGCAATAAAGTGTGCCTATTAGGGCTACAAAATTTGATCACTTCTAGTGATCTATTTTGTGAGACGTTTTCCCTATTAAGAGATTACAAGACTGTTAAGTCTACCTTAATTAAAGTATTTTCACTACACAATTAAGTGAGCATAATATAGGCCTCTTAGGACCACTTTGTTAAGATATTTACCTTGAAACACCTATTAAAATTTATTAGTATGTGATCCTTCAGTTTGCACTTGAATGTTGGTAATAGATCTCCTCCATACAATCTAATATCACCTCTTTGTAATAGATCTTCAATAACTCCTCACTATATTGCTGGATCATTTTACTTCACAACTTGTTGAATCACCTTCAGCTTCACATACTACATACGTACACTCCATATGTGGATCTTAGATTGGTTTTGACAAGTGAGTGGTAGCACACTTAATTCATTTACTTAGTTCATGCCAAACTAATAATACATGTCGAGCACAACATGTAAATATTAGACCATGCCGAGGTGAAATGAGTGTCAAGTCACTCAAGTGCCGAGTAGATAGACCATGTCGAATGATTTAGGAGCTGAGTAAATAGTGGATTCTTAGTAGTACATGTGCCAAGTCAGAGTAGAAATATAGTGCATGTTGAGCATCAATGACTTCATATAACGAGTGATATAGTTTTGGCATATCTGTTTGTAATGGCACAAACAACTATTTAAACCATTTTTGAGATGACTTAAGGATAGATTACAATCTTTTGGAGGTAAGGAAAAATTTATATTTGGATTCCCTATGCAATTACATGAAGCCAATTAGGAAAAGGGAAGGTTTAAGTGGCAATATGGATGAATCTCATCCATAGATTCATACCTAACCCTAAGCCACCTAAGTCTTCTTAAGGAGGACAAAGCCCTAAAATCTTTATGGGTGACTGATTAAATTGGAGCAGCAAACAAGATAGTTTGTAGAGCATTCAAGGTGACTTAGAATTAAGAGTGAATTGTAGAATCAATTAGAGAAGAATAGAGGATAGAGAAAAGGATACAACATTGAGACATGTGATCATGATTAGACATTGTGTAGAGGTAATTTGTCATTAGGCAAGCAAGTGCCAATCATAGAATCTTTGCTAAGACATTTTAATAGGTGATTTTAGTCAAATCTCTTAAGCAGAGTAGTCCTAATGAGCTATATGAAATCCTTTAATAGGGTGCTTACTTAGTTGTAAGTTAAAGTCCTCTAACAAGACACACTTCTAACAGGGTGTTGAAATCCTCTAACAAGGTGAGACCTAATAGTCTTTGTAAGCCTTTAATAGGGTAGACCTTTCATAGGATAGACCATGATTCATGGTCAAAACTTTGTAACCTTAATTGGATACACTTTACAATTGCAGTAGTGAAGATTTGTGGGTGTTATCCCCAACCCAGTTTTACCTTCTCACTTGGAGGGTTTCTAGGTAATCATATATGGTGTTATGTGTGTGATTGCTTACATGTTTACATGATTTAGATGCATATGCTTTACATGATATTTCAATTTACATATTGAATGCATATGATGAATGAATGGTGAAAATTTTATGGGTCCAAGTTTAAACTATTGATTCACCCCTCCGCAGAAGTTTACTCTTTCCACTTGTAACTTGAACACCATAAACTCTAAACAATAAAATTATGAGTTGACATCATTCTTAAATAGTTATTTTAGAAATTTCCAAATCTTAACCAACAATCCACATTCATCCTTTTTGCTACTTAGTCCTAATTTTTTTATTGTTGATCTCCTTACATAGGGATTAATTATTTGTAATTATAGGTATAATTGTTAGAGTAAATAAATAATTATTTATTCTATTACTTAATCTTACTTAGGTTAATGCATTTATTTAATATTTAGTAGTTAATAGTTGTAGTGATGAGTTGTTGACAACATGGGAGTTTGTTCCCTTCTAGCATGTTCCACCTTTTTGTGGAAGAGTGCTTAGTTGTCAACCTTATCTTCTATCACTTTCTAGCTTGTTTTACAAGCTTCCATGAGACCTTTATATTTGGGCTCTCTCATTGTATTTTCTCATTCCATTTTCATTGTAAATACATTTTCATTGTTTTGCATTATTTTCTCTCTCAAGTCTGTTTAGGGTTTTTCCAAGCTCCACCTCTTCCTTCTTGGTTTCCCTTCGACAAGTTATTTGCATGCAGGTGATCTTCGTGAGCCATGGAGTTGGATTTCATCAACTCCTACATGGTATTAGAGCCTCCCTACTGCTACTTCATTGAAAGTTTTTTGAAGCCGCGATTCAGAGACACAAACCCTAGTTTGTTTATGCTTTTTTCTTCAATTCGGGGGAAGAGCATTTGTTTGGAGCACCTTGGGCCTAAATAGATGCTGCCATTGGATCCAAAAGGCCATTTGCAATCAAGATTCATATAAAAAAATTTTCTTTTGGTGACAAGGCTCCGAGAGGAAATTTTTTTATAGTTTGGGGGGCTTCCGTACGGTCATACAAATGATTTGGCATAAAAAAAATAATAATAAAATTCTGGGCATGCTGCTAGGCGACCACCACTGCACCACTATAGAGAAGCCGCTACACCACCTGGTAGCTACCACAACTGGCCGTGCCTCCTTCCAGCCATCGTAGTGCAGCCAGCCTGTGGCTGTTACCAACGGGTCACCCCAGCTCCACCCACTGCAATGACGCCACCTTGTTACTCTGCCTTTGCCGACATTTTCAGCTCCTAGGCTGCCAGTCTGTACCACTAGTGCCACCTCCCAGTCAACACAACCCACATGGATTTTCCTACACACACAAGAGTTTATGCAGGTGACATGTACTAGGGGTGCCACATGGCACTTTTCCATGTGGCCCTTGCCACATCAATCGTACCTACCACATGGCCTTTTTTTTTTTTTTTTCTGTGATGGTCCAGAAATTGTCAATTTTTTGCAGTCTTTTGCTAACATCATCACTACATCATCAACCCTCTTTCCAGGGTCATTTTTGACCTACTTACAATTTTTTGGCCATAACTTGAGCATACAGAGGTATTTTTCTGATCTAAAAGAAGTGCCAGAAAGCTAGTTTTGAGACAAAGAAATTGGTGTAAGTATTTTTAGGTTTTGGTGTAGTTTAGTTGCTCATTTATGTAGTTGAAGTCCAAAGTTCTATTTTTGACTCCAACATGCATAAATTTTGCGTCCCATGTCATTTTTTTGAAAACATTATATTTTTGGAAAGCTGGTTTTGTCATCCTTTCAAAAATGTGGTCTTTTTCCTTAGATTCTAGCCCATGCTCTTTCTATCATATTTTTGGCATTTTTGCTATATGGTGGATATCTTGGTTGTTTTAGGTCCGAGGAGCATTTTCAAGGTATGGAATCCTTTTTTTTGGGTTGTACTATCTTTTGTGTCAGCTTTTTTCCTTTCCTAATCATTGTAGACATCATTTGTAATCACTTCTATGTATATGCACTGAGATAAAGTTCCACTTTTGCATTTCAGGTTCATAAACATTTTTTTGAGATAGTTGTACTTGCATTATTTTTATAAAGCACCATGAGGGGATAGTTTTTTGTTGTTTTAGGCCTTCTTCCTTAGTCAAGTGAGTGTCCCTTCCATGACATTAGCCCCATGTAGAGTCAATGTGACCATGTCTTTATAGGTGTTTGTATCTCTTCCCTCTCTCATCATTCTTAGTTCTGTTTGCAGGGGATTTTGGCCCCCCTTCTCAGTTGCCTATCATCTCACCCCATTTGCATTAAGGGGGGTACGCTATTGTTTTAATGCATTCTTGATTCAATGGTTGGATAGTGTGAGCTATGTATTCAGTGGTTGATCCTATATACAAGGCAATTGCAATGGTTGGCTACCTATGCATTTCGGTGAGATGGATCATCTACCATATAGACATGCTTGGTTCATGCCTTCTTCTTCCATGGAGGTTCTTCAGATTAGTAGTTTCTTTCTAATGGTAGATTTTGCAGCTTCTTCATGCTTCAGTGATGCTCTTCATGACCACTCTTTGTTCCTATTTTAGGGGACATTTCTCTAGTTGGAGGCTTTTTCAGTCCTTCACTAGGTTACCTATTTTTGGGGGAGAGTTTTTCCTACATGGTTTTCTCTCTTTCCCCATTTACAGAGGTTGCATTTCTTGCATTGTACATGGGCACCTAACATGGCCTCATTGGTGGGACCCATTCTGCATTTTCATCTTAGTTCTGCAAGCTTAAGACATTCCCCTAAGTTGCACTTAAGGGGGGGTGTTAGAGTAAATAATTATTTATTTATTCTATTACTTAAGATTACTTAGGTTAATGCATTTATTTAATATTTAGTAGTTAATAGTTGTAGTGATGATTTGTTGACATCACAGGAGTTTGTTCCCTTCTAGCATGTTCCACCTTTTTGTGGAAGAGTGCTTAGTTGTTAACCTTATCTTCTACCACTTTCTAGCTTGTTCTAAAAGCTTCCATGAGGCCTTTATATTCAGGCTCTCTCATTGTATTTTCTCATTCCATTTTCATTATTTTTCATTATGTTCTCTCTCAAGTCCATTTAGGGTTTTTCCAAGCTCCATCTCTTCCTTCTTAGTTTCCCTCTGACAACTTATTTGCATGCAAGTGACCTTGGTGAGCTGTGGAGTTGGATTTCATCAACTTCTATAGTAATTACCTCCTTACGTAATTCCTTGATCATAGAATGATGTTCCTTTACTCAAAAAAAACAATTTACATAATATTTTGTACATTATAAAAAAATATACAAAACTATCTTACTTGACACTAATAGATTCCTAATGTTTGGTGTACACTGGTTCTTCATGTTGTTACTCAACTTATGTTGTACTTGGCATTAACTATATTACTTTGCTTCTATAACACTTGGCATATGTTACCTTTTGAACAACTCAACAACCACTATAATACTCAATAAAACTTGGCAATCTCAGTGACTACTGAATACAAACATTTCTTTGATACATCACTCAGCTTGTACAAAATGACTTGTCATAGTGTTGGCCAACCAATCCTGCCTAGTAAATGACTAAGTGTTTTGAACTAACTAACAATACTATGATTGTCTTTAGAGTCAACAATCTTCTCCTTTGGTATTAGTGGTAAAAATGATTTGTCATGGTAAAAATTAACATTCCAAAAATTCAAAATATGTACCCCTCTTTGGATGTACACCGTGGCTATAGCTTTGGTCTACACATATGGTTGTACTTGTTAGAAAGTAAAGTCCACCAAGAAAACTAGTAGGGGATGAATTAGTTATTGGATCAATATAAATTTTATCATTATTATTAAAACTTAAGCATGCCACAAATATAATAAAAAACTATAAGAAGATACATATACACAATAACACCAAATATGTTAACTAGGGAAACCCTTGATCAAATGGAAAACTACAGTGGGGGTGTTACCACAAAATGATATACTGATATAAATTTTCCTTGTAAAAGTATGTACTCTATTAGGAGGTAATAAAATGCATCGAGTACATATCAGTCCATGCTAGGAGACTTTGAATCCAAGTTAGGAGATTCTAACCTTGTTAGGAGATGTGCCAACCCTATTAGGAGTTATAGAAGGAAGATGGACCTGTATATGAGCAATGTTAGTATGCTAATAGAAACCAAATTTAAATAAAGCTTCTACAAACTAAAAAAAATTCATAAACTTCAAGATAGACTAAGATGAACTCTCAATTGAGAATATGAGCCATTAATGGGCTCTCTCAATGAGAAGCTCTCTTGTTGAGTAGCTTTGTCTAAATAGATAGGATGTATGCTCAAGCTTATGCTTCAAAAAGGGCTTCAAATGGTGTTGGAATTTGGGTGTGAGTGTATGGTTTTGATGTAAAATGGCTTCTCAAAATGGAATTATGACTTTACTTCATGGATTGTGTTATTTTGCAAAGGGGAAGGATCCAATTTATAGGCAAGAGGCTTGAGGGATTGAGGGCTAAGATGCAAGGATGGGAAAAAGCTTATGGAGGGCTCAGATTGCATGAGAGGAGAGCACATGGATTGTGCTTCCTTATAGCCAATCAAGGAGTGACACATGTCACATGGTGAGAGGATGGAGGAAAGGGGAAGGATGAGTCAACAAAGGAGGCTCAAGGGATAAAATCTTCATAAAGACCCTCATAATGACTTGTAAGAGCAATAAAAGGGCTTGGAAGAGTCATTTATGGCCTAGTGGGCTTCATAAAATTTTATGGTTGAGATATTTTGAGGGTGATGAGAGCAATTTCGACTTGGACTTGATTAGGAGGGTTTTAAGCTTGCTTAGGCTTGTGCAAATGATTAGAGGATGGATTAGGATGGTTTAGGATTAGCTTAGGGATAGGCAAGTGGATGGCATTTAATGAGGGTGGGTGAAGGAGGAGATATTTGTTAACTTTGGCTTGGGTTAGGAAGTTTTAACTCATGTTTAGGGAATGTGACAAGGTTAGGAGGGGATTAGGATTAGTTTTAAAGACATCTTCTAGAAGAGTCTAGACTTTGGATGAGGATAAAGACTTTCTAGAATAGTCTAGAACTTCCTAGGATGAGGATGAAGACTTTCTAGAAGAGTCTAGAACTTCTTAGGATGAGGATAAATTAGATTTTTAGGAAATAAATAAAGTTTTATTTATTTTAAGGGTTTGGGTTGAGGAGATATTTATTAAAACTTTTTTAATAAACATGAGGATTAATATTTAATCTTAATTAAATATTTTGAGCTGGGATTAGGGGTAGGAAATGATGGAATTAGCCTTTAATCAAAATTAAAGAAGGATTAGAAGATTTTGGAAGAGGTTAGTGGTCTTAAAGAAATTGGCCAAGTTTTGGGCAAAAAATAAATTTTTTATTTATTTTGGGTTTTTTGGTCAATTTATTAATTAAATAATTAATAAATAAGGAAATAATGTTTAAATAAGATTTAAACATTTTTGGGAGGGATTCCTTAATTAAATATTTTTAATTAAGATAAAAGGATTTAATGGCATAAAAATAAATAAATTAATTAAATAAATAATTAATTAATAAATGATGATGTCATCAGAAATTTTTCAGAAAATAAAAATACTTTATTTTCTAAAGGTTTTTAGGTGTCTACATTTTGCCCCTCTTTGATGTGATGCTGCAAGTGGCATGGCATCAAAGATAAGAAAATAAGATGCCCAAGGCTAGAGTAGAAGAGGAGAGAATGGACTGTGAGATGCCCCCTCAAGAAGGCAGTGGGGAGAGAAAGCGAGGCTCGATGGCTTCTTGAAAAGTACAAGAATCTCGGATGAGCAAGGAAACTCAGATTGGCAAAGAGAAAGGGTTGAATTAGCTCAAACTCTCACTATGGGAGAATGATAAAGGAGAATTAGATGCACAAGAGGAAGCAAGCTTAAGACTTTAGGGAAGGTGGAGGATGAAGGAGCGGAGGGCTATAAAAAGGAATCCAGGATAGGGAGATGGATGAGGGGATTATAAAGCTGATGCAATAGAATTTCAAAGAGTCAGATTGGTGGAAGATGGGTTTCGGAGATCCCTAGGACTAGGATTGTGGATCTCGAAAGATGAGGCTTGGTGGATTGATTTGGATTGGTGGATCCCTAAGACTAGGATTGTGGATCCCTAAAGCTAAGAGTAATGAGTGATTCAAAGAGATACTGATGCATAAGCTAGGGTAGGAGAGACGGATGCTGGATATGGATGGGGGATAATGGAGATGAAGGAAAACCATTGAAGCTTTTTGAGCGGGGGGATACTTCAAAAAGAAGTACCACCATGTAGTTGAGCACTAGATTTGCTATAGGACTATTGGTTAATTGCCAAGGTTACCAAGAACATCAAGGCCTTTTCACCAACCGTCCAAAGGACTGACAAACTAACTCAAAACAAACACGCAAGGATTGCCCCAACATCACACATGAATCCTAGAGGAAGCAACGTGGAAACGACACTGGAGAACCCACAAGCAGAAAAGAAAAACAAACGAAAGACCTGATCAAGACCTTACGCTCTAATTGCCCCATTCACAGCATACCATGATATGGAATATCGTGGCAACCTTGAGGAGGGAACAAGGAGATTGCTTGGAAAAGATACTTCAAGACCCAAAAGGGAAGATCCCAAATCAAAAGAAAGTGAAAATCCAAAAGAGAGTCGTTTGCCAACGAGATGGGTAGGACAAGGTACTAACGAACCAAGATCAGACATGAGGAAAGCTATATCCTGCAAGGACCTATCGGAGAGCACCGAAGTTGGTGGATTTGGATGAGTGATGCGTCTGGTAAGCTGAACTAAGAAAGATAACGCTTTGGTGACAAGAAATCTAGCTAAAGGATGCGTTGGAATAGCTAACCAAGATGTGTGATGGGTGCAAGATGCTGATCAAGGATGAACTAACATGAACGCTGGATAGATACAATGGTACTAAGCTAAAGAGGATGTACAAGCTGATGGACCAAGATACAAATGTACAAGTTTGTTCATGTTTTGGTTTTTCTGAGATGGAAATGTTTGTGAAGAATGGGATGTCTATAATAGGTGATAGGTGGATAGGTAGATGGTTTGCGAAAAGCTTAAGTGAAAATGGGGTTTTGTGTGTGCACGTGATAGTATACAAGCTAGGATACAAGATTATTTATAGGCTGGAATATGGTACAAACCTTGGACAAGATTCAGATAGACAAGGTATGGTACAAGATTTACAAGGTATAATACAAGCTTTGGTACAAGATTTACAAGCTGTATAGGAGGTATTTACAAGCTTCATCAGATTTTGGATATTTGGTTGGAACACCAAGGGAACAAGCAAGTGTGTCTTATGGGATGGTGGGTGAATGGATGAGGGATAGGATAGTGATAGATAATGGATTAGTCTTTAGTACACAAGGTGCCTGAATTACCAGGTTTTCACCAAGGTACCTATCCAAGGCGCTTGAATTGCCAAGTTTTCACCATTGGACGCTTATTTCTCTTTACTATTTTTTTTTTTGTATTTTTCAAAAGCTAGGTATACCAAGGATCTTCAAGCATAGAACTTCTTGAGATGAATGATGTTAGTAGGATCATTCAAGAGTTCTCCTTCTGGTGTAGATAGCTGATAGGCTCCGGAGCCAAAGGAAGCAGTGACAACATAAGGACCAAGCCATGTAGGTTCAAACTTGCCTTTCTTTTCTCGATCTGCTTGGACTTTCATGTTTTCTTGAAGGACCATGTCACCTGGCTGAAAGTGTCGTGGAAGCACCTTCTTGTTGAAATTCCTTTTGAGATGAGTTTGATAGACTGTGAGATGATCATAGGCTTGTTGTCGCTTCTCGTCTAAGAGATCTACCTGGGTGAGCCGAGCTACTCTATATTCTTCATCTAATATTTTCCCTTGCAAAGATATGCGCAAGGAGGGATGTTCAACCTCTATAGGTAGTACCGCTTCAGCACCATAGACTAGGGAGTATGGAGTTGTGCCTGTGGATGTACGAAAGGAAGTTCGATAGGCCCATAGGGCTAGATTTATTTGTAGGTGCCAATCATGGCCAGAATCATTGACAACTTTCTTTTGGATTTTGAGGAGGGTTTTGTTAGTTGCCTCTGCCTGGCTGTTACCTTGTGGGAAATATGGGCTAGAAAAGAGGTGATGGATGCAGAGGGAAGTGCATAATTCTTCCATGTTGAGATTTTCAAAGTTACCTCCGTGGTTGGTGAAGATGGTGGATGGGATGCCGAAGCAGCAAACAATGTGGTACAAGATGAACTTGGAGACCTGAACTCCTGTAGCTGAGACTAGGGGGACTCCTTCCACCCATTTAGTGAAATAGTCTATAGCTATTATTATCCATTTATGTCCATCAGATGAGAGGGGTGTGATAGTTCCAACTAGATCAAGGCCCCAACAAGCGAAAGGCCAAGGTGGTGCAATAGGCTGTAGATCCTGTGCTAGAGCGTGCACAAGATTTGCATGCTGCTGACATGGGAGACACTTTCTGACAAAGTCACAGGAATCTTCTTCAATGGTAGGCCAATAGTAGCCTGCTCTAAAGATTTGTCGTGCTAGGACAATACCACTCGTGCAGGCACCGCAAATTCCAGAGTGTACTTCCTTTAACACCATTGTGGCCTCATTTTTGTCTAAACATCGAGAGAGAGTATCGTGATAACCCCGACGATATAGGGTATTGGCTATGATAACATAGCGGGATGATTTTTGGATGAGGTTCTGTCGTTGGGTACGTGTGAGGTGAGGGGATATGATACCATCGTTAAGGTAAGCATGAATCTCATGGTACCAAGGGGATTGGGGACCAACCAAGATACAAACACGGTTTGAATCCTCATTCGCATAGGCAGGTGTGAGGAGCTGCTCCACTAAAAACTCATACTGTGTAGCTGCTTGGGGAATTTCCAAGAGCGAGCCTATAGTAGCCATAGCATCTACTGCTTTGTTCTATATTCGAGGCACTTGTGTAAACTGAAGCTTTGTAAAATGTTGGATTAGCTGATCAACTAGCTCTTTATGGGGTAATAGCTTTTCATCTTTGGTTTGATATTCATTTAGGGCTTGCTTGATGATGAGCTGAGAATCACCAAAGATTTGTAGATCAACAATGTTCCATTCTGCAACTATCTTTAATCCTGCTATGAGGGCCTCATATTCAGCTATATTGTTGGTGCTAGGGAATTGTAGCTTGAAGGCTTTTGGAATATAATCTCCTTGAGGTGTGACCAACAATATTCCTGCCCCTGATCCATGAGATGTGTATGAGCCATCAAAATAAAGTTTCCATGAGGGTTGTTCTTCAATTAGACAGATATGCTCATCTGGAAATTCTGTGATCAACGGATAAGCATCTATTAGAGGTGCATTAGCTAGGTGATCTGCTATAGCTTGCCCTTTGATTGCCTTTCTATCCACATACTGGATGTCAAATTCACTAAGAAGCATAACCCATTTGGCCAAACGGCCTGTAAGTGCTGTTTTAGAGAGCATATACTTGAGAGGGTCAATCTTGGAGACTAGTTGGATGGTATGACTTAGCATGTAATGGCGAAGCTTTTGAGTTGAGAAAACAACTGCCAAACAAGCTTTTTCCATAGGAGTGTAATTGATTTCATAACCAACTAGGGTTCTACTGATGTAGTAGATGGATCTTTCTCTATTGTAGTCATCAAGCTGTGCTAGAAGTGCCCCTAGAGCAGTAGGTGTTGCTGATATGTACAAAATCAGGGGACGACCAGGAACTGGTGGAACCAAGATAGGAGGATTGATGAGATACTGCTTGAGATGGTTGAAGCTACGCTGACATAAAGGATCCCACTTGAAGTTATCATCCTTCTTCAGTAAATGTGAAAATGGTGTACACTTATCTGCAAGATGGGAGATGAAGCGCCGAACAGATTGGAGCTTTCCTTGAAGAGAGCGAAGCTGTCGCAGTGTCTGGGGAGGAGGCATGTCTAAGATAGCCTTGACCTTCTTGGGGTCAATCTCTATACCTCATTTAGAAACTATGAAGCCTAGAAGCTTGCCAAATGTGACCCCAAAGACACATTTCTTGGGATTCAACATGAGATGATATTTGGCTAACCTATCAAAGACTTTCTCCAGGTCAGCAAGATGATCCATGAAGGTATGAGACTTGACCAAGATATCATCCACATAATCCTCCAAAATGCTATGGATGAGATCATGAAAAATGACTGTCATAGCTCTTTGATAGGTAGCCCTAGCATTCTTTAGGCCAAAAGGCATCATGTTGTAGCAAAAGGTTCCCCAAGGGGTAGTGAATGCTGTCTTATGTTGATCCTCTTCTGCAATCTTGATTTGATTATACCCAGAAAATCCATCCATGAGGGACAAAATTTCATGTCCAGCTGTAAGATCTACAATCATATCTATGTTGGGCAAGGGAAAATCATCTTTTGGACAAGCTTTGTTAAGATCTTTGAAATCAATGCAGATTCTGATGTCACCAGAAGGCTTAGTGACGGGGACCATGTTGGAGATCCACTCTGAATAGTCAATAGGTCGGATAACCTTAGCAGCTAACATTCTTTTTAATTCAGCTTTGACCAATAATTCCACCTTGGGGTGCATTTTTCTAAGCTTTTGTCTGACGGGCTTGATCTTTGGATCGACTACAAGATGATGAACTACAAGCTTTGGATCAAGCCCTGGCATGTCCTAATATGACCATGCAAATTGACCAATGTTTTCTCTTAAGACTTCAAAGAGGAGATCAGCTTGGTCTTGTGATAGGGATGCAACAATGTGAACAAGTCTGGGGATCTCTGAAGAACCAATGTTGACTTCTCGAGTATCCTCAATTAGAATAGAAGACACCTCTGGTCGATTATCTTGAGGAGGCAATGCTAAATCCTCATGTTCTTCTTGTGGCTCTGGATTTTCTTGCTGAGGGGTTCTCTTCGTTGCCTTAGCTAGTCTCAGATTCACCTTAGTTCCAGTTTTGGGTGTATCAGAACTAGGTTGGGGATTTTCTCCAAAATACCCCTTGGGATCTAGCTTGTAGATATAGGAAAAATCTGGCTTTATTTTCTTGTGAGGAGTTTTAGCTCCCATGAATCTTACAAGTGCCTCCTCTAATGTGAACTCATTGATGTGTATGACACTTGGTTGGTCCCAATCTATGAGTTGTGGATGGGCGAGTGGTAGGTCAATGAGGTGGATGGATAGTTCTTGGAGAACAGAGTCTCCGAGGGAGATTTGGTCTAGGATATCATCGTAGGCTCTCTTTTCAACTTCCTCAGGAATGTCTTCAATTTTGACAAGGTTGTGGTGAATGTTCAAAAAAGCATGACCGTTCTCATTGGTGCCCCCAGTTGTGGGCATGCCAAAGCCAAGACCTGACTTCGATTCCCACTTGTATGCATCAATGGGGCACTGCATGCCTCTTTCTTCTGGTCCTAGACCACCACCTTGATAGTTCCATTTGTCAATGATGAGCTTATGTTCTTGGGGATACTTTTGGCTGAAGTGATCAAGGCGTGCTTGATTTCTTTGAGGTGCATCCTTATGTAACCATTTGTTGATATCTGGAGTGAGCTCCTCATGAAGAGGGATTTTCGAGGATACAAAGGTTGTTGGGCCAAACTGTTTGTATCGAGGAGGTGGAATCTCCTTAGCTTTGTGATATGTTGGTCGTCCATGGGCATGTGGATCAAGTGGGAGTGCCCCGATAGAAAATGCATCCGACAGACTATACTCTCCACAACCTTTGTTATTGATCTTCACGGTAGACAGGGTAGAGGCGAGGATGTTTTCTGGGTCATTATAAGTGTGGGATGAACTGGCGATGGATGTGCCGATATCAATTCCAGGGCAATGGTTTGTAGATGAAGCTTCAACTGCATTGCAGTAAGCAAAGGGTTCTGGATCGGCATGGATGGTTACCTCAGTGCCTTGATGCAAAAATTTGACGCACTGATGGTAAGTGGATGGAACGACTTTCATGGCATGAATCCATGGGCGACCGAGGAGGATGTTAAATGGTAGGTTTAGATCAATAACATGGCAGAGTGTCTCTTGGATGACTGGCCCAACCTTGATTGGCAGCAAAATAGTTCCTTCTGTGGTTCTTTCCAAGTTGTCATAAGCTTTGATGGTGATAACCTCACTGATGATATCTACCTCAGTAAACCCAGCTTGTTTTATGAATTTTAGGGTGCAAATATTCAAGGCTGATCCATTATCTATCATTACTCTTTTCACAACAAAGTTGGATACCATGATGGCTATGCGAAGTGGAAGGGTGTGATCTGGCTCGACCACGGGTATGTCGGTGGGCTTGAAAGATAGGGCACATGAGGAGGATAGGTGTCCAACAAGATTACGAAAATTAGTAGCATTGATATCTAAAGGGACATGAGATTCTATGAGAGCACTGTCAAGGATGTTCTTGTACACAGGACTAGTGCGAAGAAGGTCTAAAATTGAGATTTGGGCTGGCATGTTCCCAAGGTGTTCCAAGATATTGTACTAGCTTTTTGATGGAGCTGATGGTGCTTGTGGAATGGGTGGGCCTGTGATGTTAAATCGCGCTCTTCGAGTGGTGACTGCACACTCATTGTTTGGTCCTTGGATATTGATAACATTGACAGAAGGCTCTTTCTTGGATATACAACCTATAAGGCTACCATAGTCTATATAGGATGAAGTGTGGTCATTGTTCTTCCCATGCTGTTGGTTTGGCTGACAGTTGTTGGTGTTGTTGTTGTTGGTTTGGATAGGTGTTTTTCCAGGATTTTGGTTGTGGTGTGGAGGAAAAGCATTTTGATAGATCTGTAAGCCTGCATTGGGAGAGGTTTGGGCACCAACAGTGATTTCCTTCCGATCAATGAGGTCCTGCACATAGTCTTTCAGTTTCATGCATCTGAAGGTAGTGTGACCTTTTACCCTATGAAATTTGCAGTACTCATTATCTTTGTACCATGCAGCTTTGGATTGGCTTGGGTCAATTTGCTGGGTAGGAGGAAATTTGATGAGGTTTTTCTTGACTAATTTCTCAAAAATGACATCCAATGGCTCACCAAGGGGTGTATAGTTTCTAGGTGTAGGTTGGAATCTAGGCTTTTGTCCTGCAGCTACATTGATGGCATTAGCTTGATTGCTAGACCCTTGAAAGTTGGGTCTTGGATTGTGGTTTTGATAGCTTTGGTGATTATGCTATTGGTAATTGATAGTTTGTTGATTGTTTGGTTGATATGGTGGGTTGGATAGGTTTTGAGAAGGATCAACAATATTCACATGTTTGGTGTCAGTGATGCCATCTGTTGCAACGTGCTTGTTTTTATTCCAATACCTAGACTTGTCATTGGAATGTGATTGATTTTGGTTGGCTTCCTTGTAAATCTTGACCACACCATCTTTAATGAGTCCTTGCTCAAGGATCATTCCTTTCTCTTTGATATCTTTGTAGGTCTGCAAATAGTTCATGGTCATGTGGTGAGCCAAGCTAGGATGGGCATTATCAATAAACATTTTCACCACATGGCGCTCTGGCAAGGTGCAGGATATGCAGTTGGTAAGGGTTTGCCATCTTTGCA
Source organism: Cupressus sempervirens (assembly GCA_028749045.1). NCBI lineage: Eukaryota > Viridiplantae > Streptophyta > Pinopsida > Cupressales > Cupressaceae > Cupressus > Cupressus sempervirens. The sequence goes on from CM053792.1 coordinate 896,362,692, forward strand.
GGTATTCAGCAAGGCTTTCTCCACCTTTTTTCTTAGTGTGGACAAGGTCAACTATTGATAGCTCTGTTTCAACAAGATGGGCATATTGGGCTACGAATGCCTCAGATAATTCAGCAAAGTTTTTAATTGTGCCATAGGGGATTCTATAAAACCATTCAAGAGCTGGTCCAGCCAAGCTTTTGGGAAAAAGGCGCAAGAGGAAGACATCATTGTATGCTACGTCTTGGCAGTGCATGTAAAATTCTTTGATATGTGTGACAGGGTCTCCTTTTCCTCTGAATTTTTCAAATTTGGGTACCACAAAGTGTTTGGGAAATGGTGTCATGGTAATGGCTCTGTCAAATGGGTAAGGACACACATTCTCAAACTTGAATGTCTTCAGATCATTCCCTTCTTGGATGGCTTTCAGAGATATCTTCATTTGCTCCCATTCTGAATTGATAGGTGATGGCTGGGGTGCCCCAAATGTAGGAGTGCCTTGAGGTAGGTATGTGCTAGATGGGGCCACTGAATATGGATGGCTGTGAGGGATTTGCTGATAGGGATTGTACATTGTTTGGGCAGCTGCATGGTGGATGGCAGGTTGCTGAGGGGGAGGTGGCGCATATTGCTGCATGTGCTGCGAGGCTTGCTGTTGATATGGGATTTGAGGTTGGGATTGAGGAACATAAGCTGGCTGTGGGATAAATGGATTGCTTTGTGGAGGTAAGGTATAAGATGGTTGTGAGGCTTGGGGAAAGGATCGGGGGGCTTGTGGGGTTTGACCAATATATGTGGGTTGTGCCCCCATTTGGGATGGTATCTGCAAATAATTGGTGGTTGTTTGGGGTGGTGGATTACCTCCTAGAAGTGGCATTGAAAAGTAGTTGGTAATTGGAGGTAATGGATTAGTTGGTGGTGGAGGTGGTGGGAATTGAAAGCTTGGGAATGGAACTGATGGGGTTTGATAGCTTTGTGGTTGGATTTGGAAGCTTGGTAGAGTGGTGGCAGGGACTGGGGTCACTTGGGAGCTTTGTAGAAAATTGGTAGTAGCTTGTGGGATTTGATAGCTTTGTGGAGTGAGGGTAGTAGCTTGTAGATTTGTGGCTAATGGTATTGAGCTCCCAAGACTTAATGGAAATGATGGGATTGTGCTTTGGGCTATGGTGAACAAGCAAGGGGTAATGAAAGGTTGATTACTTGGCCCAATGGGTGGCATCCCTGTTGTATATTGCTGAGGTTGGCCAAAGATGCTAGCACTGATTTAGGAGATGGGTGGATTTGGAAGGCTGGGTTGGGCAGCAGCAGGAGCAATAGTGAAGGGGGTGAATGGTGAGGTGTTTTGGGTAAAGGGGGTTTGGAGCGGAGAGATATGAACCAAAGATGGAGTGGTGGTGGTTGGGTTGGCTTGCAGCATGGAGATTTCAACTTGGGTGGATGATGGTATGTTTGGGTCTGTTGGATCATATGGATTGGCTGGAGGCTCTTCTTTTGGCATATATTGAGGATAATTTGGATCATAAGAGCCTATGGGTGGTGGTAGCTTCCCAAACAATGGGTGAGATGGATCTGATAATGGAGGGGGTCTTCCAAAGTCAAAGGTTCCTACATTGTCCCTTCGAAAATTAGCCATGATTGCCTCTTTGTTCTTGTCTATAATGACATTTACCAATACTGCATTTCCTGGTTGGTTCATGAAGGCTTCAATGTCAGTAGATGATGGCATAGCTTTCTTTGGGCTGAAGGATGGTTGAGTGCTCAAGGGGGGTGAGGCTGTTCGATCCAAATGATAGGGCTCCATTGTTTCTTTCTTCTTGGCTAAGCGAGTGACGGGTGGCATGAAAAATGATCCTAGGGATGAGATGCAATAATGCTAATGGATGCAAAAGGGGGAAGGCTTCTCTATGCAAATGATTTCCTAGGTTAAGGCAAAGCTATATGACAAAACCTAAGGAGGATTGGGTTGGAGATTCTAACTTCAAAGATATGTTGCCAAAGCACGAAATGTCTACTTTCCTATGTGCAAGCTTGGTGGTGATTGTGTCAACTTAAGGATAGACTGATGATCCTTTAGGAAGAACACGAGATTGACCACTTGTGGATCCCAACCTTTAGCTCAAGGTGATGAGGGATAACAAGTGACAAAGCTGGATTACCCTAGATAAAGCTCTGTCAAAGGGATAACCTTGGTGAGATTGATGGATTTGGAAGATTTTAGGAGTGGCAAACTTTTGGCAAAAGTGACAACAATTTTGAAGGCTTGGATGTGAGGTTTTGATTGCTGGCTAGATGGTTTGGTTCTAAATGAGATGAATGGGCTAATAATGCTTAAGGGGATAACCTAAAATGGCTGGCTTTTCTACAAAGATGACTCTAAAGTGAAGCTTATCCAAGAAGATGTGGAGAAACAAGGGGGTCTAATCATAGAAATCATGCCTAGTTGGTAAGGCATAAGTAGGATTAACTCCTGAATTTTGGCTAAATTTGATGGTGCACTCTAACCAAGCCTCTTGAAGTGCTTTGTCAGTAGCTTTGTCTTCTACTTTGTGGAGTTTGGCAATTCGAGGACTTGGTGTTAGTTCCCATCTCTTGGCTGAAAGTTCTTGGTATGCCTGAGATGGTTTGAGTTTAACTTTGTGGAACTTTTGTTTGGGTTTGGGTTGCTCTGACATCAATTCCTGAATCTGCTTGGCTTTGAGAGATCTTGGTTGTTTTGCTTCAACTCGTTCAAATTTTGGAATAGGTAGTGACTACGCTAAGTATGCCCTAAGCTAGGATTGACCAAGTTTGGCAAAAATTCATTCAAAAAATAAAAGATCAAGCAATAGATAAAAACAACCAGATAGAAGTTTTTGATTCTCAGAAAGTGATACTTGCGCCAAGGAGTGTGTATGTTCTACAAATGTTTCGATCAGTCACCTCAAACACATTAACATCCTAGATGGTTGTCTACAAGGCTGACAGTTGGTTTAGCTAAGGAGTCCTCGATATACCCAAGGTACGTGAGGCCCAAATCCGTAGATGAGACCAAAAAGATGTCATACAACAGAGAGGAGCGGTAACCCACTTCTCCTCTTTCACTTCTCAAGGGTATAAAGTTCCTTGAGGCTTAGCCCGAGTGAGAAAATCTTGATCCCAAGAGAGGTGTCTTTCGATTCACCTCCCGATTCTTATACTCTGCCAGAACGCTGGAGTTGAGGTCGTCCAAGGGGTGATGAAATCCCCAAGCAGGCCTCCTAAAAAGAAACAAGGTTTTGGATCCTAATCTTATGCACCCAAGATGGCCTCGAAAGACGAAAAGGGGAGAGAAGACTTGGATGACCTTGGGCTAAAAAACACGCTTGTTCTTTTACCAACTGAATCTTATGTGTGCTAATCTAAACTTTGCAAGCACTCATGTTTAAGAGACAATGTTCAATTCCAACTTGAAGCGCCAACAAAAGTAAATCGATCAAAGAATGCAAACAATAAGAAGAGTTAGGGTCAACAAAAGAAAACTCGCGCGCCCAGAGGCCCTCCACGTCAAGTATCAATTGATTTTATTTAAGGCATTCAAGATTGAGTGTGAGTTTGTTTTAAGCCCAAAACAAAAGTGTGTGAAATTTGATTTCAAGCGCACGCCCGGAGGCTCTCCACATCATTTTTTGTTCAATTTTAGTGCCCAAACTTGAAGTGCGATCGATTTAATCTAGAGTTTTGATCATTTAAGAATTTTGATAAAGTTAAAGCAAACATTCAAAGACCAAGTGAGTGAGTTAGATTGTGGAACATTTAACACCTTTTTCAAGTAGACCCATCCCCATAAATGGCGCTGAGATTGCAACCAATGTTTAATATTTGATGGGTGATTAGAAAAGAGGTGAGTCCAAGGAACTACTCAAATTGATTTTTGCAAATTTGTATTTTAACTTAACAAAGTTTCTTAAATGTCCAAAAATCAAACTTTACCTAGATTGCATGTGGAAAAGAGATTTGTTTTGTTCAATTTTTAGAAGCTCCAAATGAAGTTTTTGATATTGCAATGGTTAATTGATCCTTGGCATTCAAGATTGGATTTGTTGTTTTAATCATGAATTCAAGAAAAATTTGATTTTAATCCATGGCATTCAAGAGTGATTTTAGCAACATGCATTCAAAGACAAGTGGTTAAACATTCAAGTTTTTTCCTTTGAGCATTCAAGATTGAGATTTTGTGTGTTGTTTTAAGAACTTTGAAGTGCTTTGTTTTAACTTTAGATCATTCAAGATTGTTTTGGACTCAAAAGTGAAAATGACTCTTTGGACTTTGGTTTTCATTCAAGATTTTGTGTTATAGTTTGCATATTTTAAGCCCCAAAAATGATATTCCTAGATTTTTTTGATGCATGAAAAACCTAAGAAACATTCAAGATTTTGCAACAAGACATTTGTTTGGAACAAATAAAAAAGCTTTTTAGGACAATTTTGGCAACCATTTAGGACTCTTAGTTTTCATGAGATTTTTAAAAGAAATTTAAAATATTTGCAAATGAGGTTCATTTTATCCTTGATTGATGCTTTGAGTTTGATTTAGATTTTAGTGTGCACTTAGTGTTGATTTTGAACCTTTTGAAATGAAAACTTGAAGTTCTTTTTAAATTCCCAAAAATGAAGTGTTCCTAACTTTGCATGAATGCATCTAAAACCTTGATGTTGCAAGGATGCAAATGATTGGATTGGTTTAGTTTCACTTGTTAAAAGATTTTTTTTTTTTGGCAAATTTTTAGTTTTTAATGGATTTAAGTATGATTTGGGGGTTCATTTTAAGCACTAAAAAGAAGTGTGTATGATTTTGCTTCCTTAAAAAAAATGGCGAAGATCTCCCACAAGAAGAAGAAGAAGAAGTAGATGGAATAAGAAGAATATAGACAAGAAGAGGAAGAAGAATTCCAAGTTCTTTGTCCACCTATAAGCTTGAAAAATCTGCAAACACTATGAGATATACTATGAGTTCCTTTGTCTTCTTCATGCTCATGTGGACCTACAAAACCAATTTATACAATCCTACCAATCACAAAAACAAGCAAAATTAGCCAAAATCAGAAAATGACATACAAAACTTGACTAAAAAAGCTAATGAAGATGACCCATGCGGGGTCCCACCGGGCGTGCCAAAATGTATATGAGCAATGTTAGTATACTAATAGAAACCAAATTTAAATAAAGCTTCTACAAACTAAACAAAATTCATAAAATTCAAGATAGACTAAGATGAACTCTCAATTGAGAATATGAGCCATTAATGGGCTCTCTCAATGAGAAGCTCTCTTGTTGAGTAGCTTTGTCTAAATAGATAGGATGTATGCTCAAGCTTATGCTTCAAAAAGGGCTTCAAATGGAGTTGGAATTTGGGTGTGAGTGTATGGTTTTGATGTAAAATGGCTTCTCAAAATGGCATTATCACTTTACTTCATGGATTGTGTTATTTTGCAAAGGGGAAGGATCCAATTTATAGACAAGAGGCTTGAGGGATTGAGGGCTAAGATGCAAGGATGGGAAAAAGCTTATGGAGGGCTCAGATTGCATGAGAGGAGAGCACATGGATTGTGCTTCCTTACAGCCAATCAAGGAGTGACACATGTCACATGGTGAGAGGATGGAGGAAAGGGGAAGGATGAGTCAACAAAGGAGGCTCAAGGGATAAAATCTTCATAAAGACCCTCATAATGACTTGTAAGAGCAATAAAAGGGCTTGGAAGAGTCATTTATGGCCTAGTGGGCTTCATGAAGTTTTATGGTTGAGATATTTTGAGGATGATGAGAGAAATATCAACTTGGACTTGATTAGGAGGGTTTTAAGCTTGCTTAGGCTTGTGCAAATGATTAGAGGATGGATTAGGATGGTTTAGGATTAGCTTAGGGATAGGCAAGTGGATGGCATTTAATGAGGGTGGGTGAAGGAGGAGATATTTGTTAACTTTGGCTTGGGTTAGGAAGTTTTAACTCATGTTTAGGGAATGTGACAAGGTTAGGAGGGGATTAGGATTAGTTTTAAAAACATCTTCTAGAAGAGTCTAGACTTTGGATGAGGATAAAGACTTTCTAGAATAGTCTAGAACTTCCTAGGATGAGGATGAAGACTTTCTAGAAGAGTCTAGAACTTCTTAGGATGAGGATAAATTAGATTTTTAGGAAATAAATAAAGTTTTATTTATTTTAAGGGTTTGGGTTGAGGAGATATTTATTAAAACTTTTTTAATAAACATGAGGATTAATATTTAATCTTAATTAAATATTTTGAGCTGGGATTAGGGGTAGGAAATGATGAGATTAGCCTTTAATCAAAATTAAAGAAGGATTAGAAGATTTTGGAAGAGGTTAGTGGTCTTAAAGAAATTGGCCAAGTTTTGGGCAAAAAATAAATTTTTTATTTATTTTGGGTTTTTTGGTCAATTTATTAATTAAATAATTAATAAATAAGGAAATAATGTTTAAATAAGATTTAAACATTTTTGGGAGGGATTCCTTAATTAAATATTTTTAATTAAGATAAAAGGATTTAATGGCATAAAAATAAATAAATTAATTAATTAATAAATGATGATGTCATCAGGAATTTTTCAGAAAATAAAAATACTTTATTTTCTAAAGGTTTTTAGGTGTCTACAGGACCCAGTGTCCAAATAGATTTAGGGACAAGAGAACCAAACTCAATGTCTAATTGGCCTCTATATTATTTCTTTTAGAATAATAGAAATGAAACCAAATTCCACAACTTGAACTCTATATCAATCCTCTTACTGTGTCAATACCGCATGAAACACTTTCTCAGATCTCAATACCAGTTCTCCAACTTTGCAAAACAATGTTCCCTTTGATTTCTTACATCTATTTACCAAATTTTCATATCACTTGCAAATTCCCTCATATCTTTACCACAAGGAAAATAATCTTCCTTTATACCATACCCTCAAAATAATTACTTGAGTTGGCCTTGAGGTTTTCCCAATAAACTATAATAGGACCTTATTAAGATATTACAATTTATTATATCTTTTCACAATTATAAAACAATGTTAGCTCATAGTAAATAAAACTTCACACACATGTGACCTCAAACATTGTGCACTTTCTAATGCCATCATCAAGTTGTCTACTTTCACTATTTAACTTCTCTCTTCAAGGTTCTATCCTTGTTTAGAGATACAATCTAAACATCAAAAACCACTTGTCAAATACTCTATCTTTTTTATATCATACATAATTTACATGTATCTTTGACTTCCTACATGTGGAATTGTTCACATCATCTAGATATAATGTAGAGAATATTCTCAACTACACTTGACCTCATCATCAACACATATCCTCCTTTGGCATTGATGGAAACATAGATGAAAAACATCTAATTCAATGAATATCAAATCCAACTTTTTTGTTGTTGTTGCTCTCATCTTCTCAAATCCTCTTCATCAATCAAACCTAAAATTCAAAAGAAAAACTCTCCATCTATTCTTCCTGATTCTTACATGGATGACATCAATTATTCACACTTCTCCCCCATTTATATACTTCCCTCATTGAGATCAATATCTCATGAACAATTCTCTCCTATTGTATACTCTTCCCCATTCATAGGAGATGTTTTTCATGTACTCTCCCCCCCATTGACATCAATGACAAAGGAATAATTATGTCAATCATTTGTTCAAAGTATTCACCTAGCTCATGTGTCCAAAGAAACTATTTCAATACTATCTACCAAGAGTCCTTCATGACTTCGCTCAATCACAAACAGTCTCCCATATAGGAAGCATCAACATTTAGGCTAGATAAAAAATAGTGCTTGATACCACTAGATTGGTGCACTCTCTACATAATTTATTCAAAATTAGCCATGTGCATAACTCCAAGCATGCCTCAAAAATAATCAAAAGTATCTTTATTCAAAGGCTTCATGAAAATATCTGTGATATACTCCTTTGTGTTAACATACTCCAATCTGATTTCTTTCTCTGCAACTTTCTCTCTTAGAACATGATACTTAATCGATATATGATTAGTATTGGAATGCAACACAAGATTATTAGACATACTTATTGTACTTTTTTTTTAATAAAAAAGAATGATAACAGGGTTTGAAAACTCTATCATAATATCTTTCAACATCTTCTTCATCTACATGATCTAATTACAATTTTTTGTTGCTACCACATATTCCACTTCTATTGTAGTGAAATATAATTATATTTCTTTCTTAGCGAAGAAGCCAATCTTCCTCCAAGGAAAGATGCTCCATTGCTAGTGCTCTTTCTATCATCCATAATGCCTACCTAATTTGCATCAATATATGCACACAAAGTAAAGTGACCTTATCTATCACACAATAATCCAAATCAGGTGTACCCTTCAAATATCTAAATATCATTTTTACTGTTGCATAATGTGCTTCCTTAGGATCATCTTGGAATCTTGCCACTATACCAAATGTATTTTCTATATTTGGTCTTGTGTGAGTCAAATATTGCAAACCTCCAATCATTGATATGTACTTCTTTTTCTCAATCGTAGTAGTCTCATCCTTGCTAGATAACTTGTAACCAATTATCATAGGTGTACCAACAAGCTTACAACTTTCTGAGGAAAATATTTTTAACCAATCTTTCAAATACTTGGTTCGTGATAAGAAAATGCCATTATTTCTATGCACAACCTAGAAACCCAAGAAATATTTATTCTCAAATATCATACTCATCTCAAATTCATCCATCATTTCATCAGTAAATTTGTCACTTGCTTCATCATTATCCTCAGAGATTATGTCATCCAAAAATATCACAATGACTAACAAGTCATTCTCAATTTCTTTCAAATATAAGTTACTATGATCTATAGTATCTTTAGAAAATCCCATTTTTTCTAAGTACTTGTCCAACTTCACATACTAGGTTCTAGGTGCTTGCTTTAGTCTATACAATGCTTTCTTCAATCTATATATACCATGTCTCCTTCTTTTGTCAAAGGAAACAATTTAGGCTACTCAATGTAAACTTCTTCTTCAAGTTCTCCATTTAGAAATGTTGACTTTACTTCCATTGGATATACTTTGAACTTCTTACTTGTTGCATAAGCCAAGAATATCCTTACTACTTCAATTTTGGCAATAGAGGAGAATGCCTCTTCATAGTCTATACCTTCTTGTTGTGAATATCCTTTATGTACCAATATTTCTTTATTTCTTATGATGTCACCTTGTTCATTGATATTGTTTCTAAAAACTCATTTAGTTCCTATAGCATTCTTATCTTTAGGTCTAGTAACCAATTCCCCTTTCCTATTCTTTACAATCTAATCTAGGAATCGCTTGAAGCCAATAATTATCATTTCATGCCTCATCTGCACTCTTTGGTTCAACTTGAGGAATAAATCAAACATAATTTTACATGAACTTTGTTTCTTGTCATAACTTCTTTTTCTTCATTTCTAATAATTTGATTAATAGGGCGATTCTTTGTCAAATTACTATTGGGTATAATCATTATTGTTTCAAATTGTTCTTCTTCTCTAGGATTAGATCTTGCTTCTTCTTTCTATTCCACAACTTGAATACCATTCTACAAATTATTGTTAGTCTCAAAGAAAATTTCAACATTTTTTGTGATTGGCTTAGGATTATCTTCTATCTCTTCTATTACATCCTCTTTCTCAACCAATTCAAGCTCATTATCATCCAAAAATCCTTCTAATTTTTCAAATAATTTCTCATCATAAAAATGATAATCCTTAGGCATGTGATATTTTCTAGTGTTATTTATTCTCTTAGGACATCTAGATGAAAAATGACCAAACTCATTACATGTCCAACACGAAAAACAATTCATACCTTCTAACTCTCTTTTCATAAGAAGGGAAATTCCTTCTTCAATCTTTCTATCTTCTTTAGATATAGATCTATCTTGACTTGTGCTTTCCCTCCTTGATAAATTAGGTATATTCTTTTGTATGCAACCAAACAATTATGGATCTGGAAACTCAATGTTCTATTCTATACATTTTTTTGATATCTCGCCAAGGAACTCCATCTTCTAAATATCAAAATTAATTCCATCAACTTTAGGACTTTTTTTTTTGAAATTACTCACCATTGATATCCTTAAGTTTTTAATATTCTTTTTCATGGACTAGATGCTCTAATACCAATCGTTAGAAAGTAAAGTCTACCAAGATAAATGAGAGTGGGGTGAATGAGTTATCATATTAATATAACTTTTACCATCCTTATTTAACCTTAAGAATGTGAGAAATTTAATCAACATCTATAAGAAGATATACATACACAATAACACCAAATATGTTAACTAGGGAAACCCTTGATTAGAGGGAAAACCCTAGTGGGATGGTACCCACAAAACAATGTACTAATATAAATGTTGCTTGTAAGAGGATGGAACCTATTAGGAGCCAATGAAATAAAATTAGTACATATCAATCATTGTAAGGAGACTTTGAATCCCTATTAGGAAATTCCAACCATGTTAGGAGTTTTTCCAACCTTGTTATAATTTGTAGAAGGAAGATGGATCCATTTTTTAAACAACTTCAGGGGCAAGACCAATGAACTCACTATCCAACCAACCTATGTATTATTCCTTTCATAATAATATAAATGAAACTAAATTTCATAACTCTCTCTTTGTCCCTCTCTCTCTATGCCAATACCACACCAAAAAGTTTCTCAGATAGTAGTAAAAAATCTCTAACTTCATAATGTAATGATCCCTTTGATTGCTTACATGCATTTACCAACTTCACATATCACTTGTACAATTCACACTTGCACATTCACTCATATCTTCACTACAAGGAAACTAACCTTCCTTTATATCATATCCCCAGAATGATTCCTTGTGTCACCCTTGAGGATTTCCCAACCAATTATAATAGGACCATATTGAGATATTATAATTTATTACATCTTTTCACAATTACAAAACACTGTCAGCTCATAATAAATATAAATTCTCACACATGTGACCTCAAATCTCACACACTTTATGATGTTATGATTAGGTTGTATATTTTTAGTGTCTAACTTTTTTCATCAAGATTCCATCCCTATTAGGAGATACAATTTGAATATCATTAACTCTTCTTAGATACTCTATCTCTACCCTATCTTTTGTAAATTAAACATAATTCTCACATATCTTTGAGTTCATGTGCATGTACTTGTCCACATCATCTCGGTTCATTTTAGAGAATATCCTTAACTACACTTGAACTCATCATCAACACATAGTACATACAACCTCATTCTCTATCTGCTACTCTTCTTGTACCTATAGAATCAATACTAAATTGACATCGATGATAAATATAATCATAAATATAATATGTCAATCATGCTAACAATTTCCCAAAGCTCTCTAGCAATACTTAGGATACCTCCCCAAAGGAATAACATCATCATTCATGTTGATAATCTCCTGCTCAAAAAACATCAAGTCCGTGGTTACCAAATCCAAGTTTACTACTCCAATTGCTATCATCTTTTCAAATCTTGTTCATCAATCAAATTTGAAACTTACATGAACAACTCTCCATGTGTCATCAATTATTCATACTTCTCCCCCATTTTTATACATCCATCATTGGCACAATGTCTCATGAACAATTATTTCCTATTCCATACTCTCCCCTTTTGATTAGAGGTATTTTTCATGCACTTTCTCCTCCATTCACATCAATAAAAAAGGAATCATTATGCTAATTAGTTTCTCAAAGTCTTTAATCAGATCAAGTGTCCAAATATACTATTTTAATACTAGCTACCAAGAGTCCTTCATGACTTTGTTCAATTACATATACTCCCCCATAAAGGAAGCATCAACATTTAGTCTAGATAAACAATAGTGCTCTATACCATTGGATTTATGCACTCTATGCATTATCTATTCATAATTAGGTAGGCATATAACCCCAAGCATACCTCACAAATACTCAAACATGCCTTTAGGAAAAGGCTTTGTGAAAATACATACAATCTTCTCCTTTATGTTAACATACTCCAATATGTTTTCTTTCTCTACAACTTTCTCTCTAAGAACATGATTCTTAATTGATATATGCTTAGTCTTAGAATGCTACAAATTATTCTTAGACATACTTATTGTAATTGTGTTATCATAATGAATGGTAATCGGTTCTAAAAACCCTATCCTAATATCTTTCAACATCTATTTTATCCACATGATCTAATAACAATTGTTTTCTAATACCACATAGTTTTCTTCTATTATAATCTATGAAATAGATTCTTGTTTCTTTCTTAGCCAAGAAACCAATCTTCCTCCAACAAAAAATGCTCCATTGTTGGTGCTCTTTCTGTCAGCCATATTACTTTCCCAATCCACATCAGTATATGCACACAAAGTAAAGTGACTTGATCTATCATACCATAATCCAAAATTAGGTTTGCCCTTCAAATATCAAAATATCCTCTTTATTAACATATAATGTGCTTCCTTAGGATCATATTGAAATATATCTACTATACTAACTGCATTTTCTATATTTGGTCTTATTTTAGTTAGATATTGTAAACCTCCAATCATGGATCTATACTTCTTCTCAACTATAAGAGTCTCAACCTTGCTAAATAACTTGTAACTAGTTATTATAGGTGTACCAATAGGCTTACAACTTTCCAAACCAAACATTTTTAACAAATATTTTAGATACTTGGTCTATGATAAGTAAATACAATCACTATTCTACATGATCTATAAACCCAATAAATATTTTATATCACTAATCATACTCATCTCAAATTCATTGTTCATTTCATCAAAAAAATTGTCACTTGCTTCATCATTACCTTCAAAGGTTATGTCACCTAAAAATATCATAAAGACCAACAAGCCATTCTCAATTTCTTTCAAAGATAAGTTACTATATGTTATACCTTTAGAAAATTCCAATTTTTCTAAGTACTTGTCCAACCTTGCATACTAGGTTCTAGGTGATTTCTTTAGTCCATAGATCACTTTCTTTAATCTACATACCATGTCTCCTTCTATCATAGGAAATCCTTTAGGATAATGTAAACTTCTTTTTCAAGTTTTGCATTCAGAAATGTCAACTTCACATCCATCTGATATACTTTGAACTTCTTACTTGCTACATAAGCCAAGAACATCCCTAGTGCTTCAATTCTGGAAATAGGGCCAAATGTCTCTTCACAGTCTATACCTTCTCACTTTGAATATCCTTTACATACCAATCTTTCTTTATTTCTTATGGCCTCACCTTGTTCATTCATCTTGTTTTTGAAAACCCATTTGGTTCCTATACCATTTTAATCTTTAGGTCTAGGAACTAATTCCCATGTCTCATTCGTCATAATTGAATCTAGCTCTTCCTTCATTGCTTGAATCCAATGACCATCCTTCCATGTCTCATCTACACTCTTTTGGTTCAACTTGAGAAATAAAACATAATTCTTCATGAGCTTTTTTTCTTGTCATAATTCCATTTTATTTTCTTTCAATAATTTGAGTAGCAGGCTGATTCTTTATCAAATTTCTATTAGGTGTAGGCATTCTTGACTCAAGTCTTACTTCATCTCTAGGCCCAGATATTAGTTCTTCTCTTTGCTCTACAACTTGAATATCATTCAACAAATTATTGTTAGTCTCAAAGAAAAATTTGACATTTTTTTGATAGGCTTAGTATTATCTTCTATCTCTTCTATTACTTCATCTTTCTCAACTAGTTCAAGCTCATTATCATTCAAAAATTAATATTATCTTGCAAAGACCTTCTCATCATAAAAAAGGACAATTCTTAGGCATGTGAGATTTTCTTATCTTCTTTACTCTCTTAAGACATCTGGATAAAAAATGATTAAATTCTTTACATGGCCAACAAATAAAAAGATTTCTAGCTTTTGACTCTCTTTTCATACCAATATTTATAGAAACAATACCATGTTGAAATAAATGACAAAAAAAGTCATGAATGCAACATGTCAATCATATTAACAATCTCTCCAAGTGCTCTAGAAATTCTTAGGATACACCCCTAAAGGAATATCATCAAAATTCATGCTAACAATATTTACATTTTCACAATCTACCCAAACACTTTTGAATTATCTCATATGAGCATTAGCTTAACTAACTTCTTGTTACACCAAAATATATACAAATAAAAAATTTGATAACATACATGCATGATCAGATAGTTCCCCTTTTTTGTACACATGCACTTTCTTACTTGATCATGCATCATTCCCCCTTCTTTTTCTCACTTATGGCTTGAAGTGATTGTAAATTGTATTGTTGGGAGGATCTTGAATGCCTCAAGAAATGGATGGTGCAATTTGATAATAATTACAATTGTGTTGTCCCAATTTTCCCTCAAAGTATGAAGTACTTATTTTTCTATTTATATCTTGGCCACTAGATTCACCATATTATCTAAAATAGATAGGTGTTGGTCCTTTACAAGATCTAGAGAAATTAATAGGTGCCTTTGAAAAACTTCTATATGAGTTAGCAACCTTTCTTGACATGAATTCACCTTATTTCATATATAGATCTCTTCCTATAAAATTTCTATCTTCTTTCCTTGTAATAATTTGATTTATGTATAAGAAACTAAAATGGAGCTTGAATCCATGCTCAATTATTTTCTTCCTTTATGTAGATTTTTATCTATCTTGTCCATCCTTTCCCTTGTAGTCTTACAATAATAGAAAATATCTATTGACCTTATGGTCAAATCATTTGTCAATTAGTGCCTCAACACTTAATCTTTTCATTGGTTATATTTCTACCAAGCTTTATAGAGTCTATCAAGCTTCAAAAGAAGAAAGTAGTATAAATTGAGCTTTATAGAGTCTAACGAGCTTCATAGTGTAAACCAATAAGGTAGTAGTGTTAGCCAAGATAACTATGTCTACTAAGATAGCCATGTTAACCAAGCAGAGAAAGGTAGTGTTCATTGAGTTGTAGTGCAACTAAGACCTTAAGTGGCAACTAAGTTATCCAATGTTCATCAAGTCATCAGTGCTAACCAAGTTCATGCCCACTCCTGAGTGATCAATGTGGACCATGCACTAATGTCAACCAAGTGCGAGAGCTTGCCAAGTTGACTATATTGTAGAGTTTCAAAATATCACTTGAGTGGTCTTCAAAACTCAAGTTTTAATAGTGAGCCAACTTGGTGAAGATTGTTGAATATGATTTTGTAGCCGACTAGAGAAGGTAATTATTTGGATTGGTATATATCAAATATATCTTGTGTGATCCAAATAAGAATGTGTAAGAAGTAAGAAGAAAATTGAGTGTGAATTAGAAGACAAAGGCTACAAGTAGTATAAGAAAAAGTAGTCTTATCTATCACAATAAGGTGATCAGTTTACACCAAAGGAATCTCATTCAACAAACTAAGTTGCAGATCATAGATCTAATACTAGTTCATTCTAATAGGAGAATCAGTCAAATCCTCTAACAAGGTGGACTTAACAATCTTATGTAGAATCTCCTAACCGAGTGCATGCTTCATTGCATTTTATGAATCCTTTCACAAGGTGGACCTAACAGTCCTTAATGCTCCTAAAAGGGTAGATCACCAAAAGTGATCAATTGTAAGCTTTAACTAGCTAACTTTATACTATAGTACTAAAGCTTGTGGGTATCATCCCCACCCTAGTTCCACTTTCTATTTGGAAGGTTTCTAGGTTACCAAATATTATGTCAAGTGTTATGAATATTTTATTTCTTTCAAACTTTTATGCATGCAATTAGATCAGATTAGATTGTGAAGGTCTAATTGGTGAATTAAAGAAAAAGTTTAATTGGTTCTTGATTCACCCCCTCTTAGTCACCTAGTCTATTCCATGTTTCCAACAATTGGTATCACAGAATTGTGTCTCACATAAGAAGTTTAGCAGCTTGAGAAAAGATTAGATGCAATGGAAGTGTATAGACTAGAGAAAGCTATTAAAATGAAAAGTTGGATCTACAATTAGCCATGAATCAGTTCAAAAAAATAAAGGAACATCTCTCTCAATCCTTACATAGAAGAAAAGAACTAGCAGTACAAATGAATGACAATCTCTACACAGAAGAAATAATTGAAAACATTTGCAAAGATAGAAGTTTAGATGAAACTGATGTAGCAATCAAATATCTAATTGAGAAGAATCTCACTCTACATGATGAAGTTAGAAAACTAAAAAGAGAGAAAGAAATTCAATCAATTAGAATGTGTGAAAAGGTAGAAAAAAAGGAAATAGAAATAGAAGAGGAAAGATTGCTAACTGAAAGGATAAAATAAAAGGATAATTAAATTCAACACCTATCTCTTCAACAAGCAGATTTGATAAATCAACTCAATTGTGAAAATCAAGAACTTGTCAACCTAAGGATAGATAATGAAAGGATGCAAAATAATCTCAACATGGAAAGGAAAACCAATGAAAGGATGATGAAATCTCAAGAAAACATGAATAAATTGAATGAGAAAACTCAACTTAGACACAAAGGAAAACCATGATTAGGCTATACATATGAAGGTGAATTATCTCAGCATGGAGCTTATAAGAACAAAAGGCCTAGATGTAATCATTGTGGAAAGATAGGGTATACATAAAACAAGTGTTGGAACAATGGTAAATCAAAATTCAGTGGAAAATGTTATAGTTGTAACAAACAAGAACATAGAGCAAGTGAATGCATAGAGAGAACCAAGTTTGAAAGGAAGTGTTTCAATTGCAATAAACAAGGGCACAAATATTTAGATTTCAATACCAAGAAATGGAACCCAACTAAATAAACTGTGAAAGCTAATTTTGGTTGGGATTACAATATGTTTTGCAGATGTCACTTTTGTGGTGAGTATGGATACATTAGAGAAAATCACATAAGAACTCACATGAGGAAGAGAGACCCTGCAAAGAGATGTTTTGTATGCACAAAACTTGGACATGTAGCTAGAAACTGTATGAACCAAGGTAAAGATGAAGATGATAAGAAAGCAAAGCATAAAAATATCATAAGTCAAATGAGGCAACAATGTATAAAGAAATCTCTAGATAAAGCAAGTCAAAGTCATGAAAGTGTTGACACCCAATTCAATGAGTTGGGTGACTCATCCATTTCAAAGTAGTTATCCATGGAGATCACTAGAACTATGATTCAAAGGAGACATCTCATATCAATTCTAGTTGTGAGTGTTAATTATGGTCTGTTAATCAACCACACTTCAACATGACCATTATATGAAGAATCATTCTAGAATGAAGATTGGATTGTTAACCCAAAAAAATTCGACAAGCCAATCTGTTGCCTCCTAACTAGAATGATTATGCTATTTCTCTCAGACCAAGGTGCTAGCAACTAGACATCTAGAATGAAGGATTTATAGCTAAATGATGTGGAAGAGTAAACTACATGAGATGCAATATTAACCTAATAAAAGGAAAAAATGATTAAACTAAATGGATGCATATTAAACTAGATGAGATTAACATGTAAGATTAACAAAGCTATGAATGTAAATGAAATGAGTAGTCAATCCAGCATTAAGTTTGATACTATTCAATTTGCAACCTTTGAAATGAGGAATTGAGAGCTTCTTAAATAGAATCCAAGAATCGATCAATGGTTGAGATCAAATTGAATGAACAGTCAAGATTAGAAATGAGATTCACTTAGAATGGAAAGTTTCCTTATGAAAAGGAAGTTAATTGATTTATTTTGAGTGGAATAAGGAGTTAAATGATTTAATTCCTTTTCTGATTTCAAACAACTCAATGTTTCCATTTTTGAACTGAAGAGAGAATATTGGAGAAGATATTTGATTTAAGGAAGTTAAAGATGACCTCATAATTGAATATTCTAATCAATTGAATAATTAAATTCAACAATTAGAATGAGGATATTTAATTAAATCAAATGTATTTAATTCCTCATGCATATTAGCTAAAGGGGTGAATTTTATTTAATTAAAGTACTAGGACTTATAATTAAATTAATTTAATTAAAAGATTAATTTAGCCAATTCAATAAATATTTGGAAATTAATTAAAATAAGTGATTAATACATATTTATATTTTTCTACATTTGACACTTAGGTCAAGTAGAGAATATTAGAATTAGAATTGCCTAGTAAAATAGGACTTCAAGATTTATTGACTAGACCCAAATTGATTTAGCATGGCAATGTGCCAATTTTGGGGTATTACACCAGTCAACAAGTAAGAAGATCCAAATCAACATTTTAGATGCATTGGGATCACTTAATTAGATTATAGTTGAAGTAATGTCTAAGACCTTACTGAGAAAGGTCGGGTTATAAGACTTTACTGAGCAAGGTTAAGTTGCAAGACCTTCTCAAACAAGGTCAGGTTGCAAGACCTAACTAAGCATGGATACATATGGAAAATTTAGAGTTCTAATTGAGTTTTGAAGGATTAGTCGAATTAGATAGGTTGTCACTGAGTTGTCTTGCATATAATGCATTAATAGAAACTTAAAGATAGAATTTTGGTTAAAATGAATGTTGGCCAAAAAACCCCCTCTCACAAATAAAATTGAATTTAAATGCTTGAGCCCACCCAACAGTCATGTCCCACCTTTAATATTAAATAATATCAAAGGAAATACAAAATAATAAAATAAAACCTTGTTGTATTTCCTTATTTCCAAAAATTTATTTCCTCAGCCCTACAACTTGCCCCACCATAAGATCTTAGGTAACCTATGAATCTTGCTTTCCCACATTTTGAAGATGCAAGTCCTTTATGCAATGTGAGGAAGTGACAATGTAACACATGTCCAAGGTGAGGCCTTATTTTTTTATTTATGAGCCATCCTATTTCTAGCTAAGGTGGTAGATGTGCATTGGCATATGGATGGATTTTCATTGACCATCACTTTCCTGCATTCCATTTCTTGTCAAAATATTAATGATGCGGGAAAGTAACTTTCTACCATTTGGATTTTTGGGCTAGGTTTTATTGTGTGGGTCATAATGTGACAAGGTGATGAGTTAGACTGAGCTGGTGTATAGTGGTCATTTCATTGGTTAATTCTCTAACATGGTTAGTTTGACAGGCCCCCATTTCTTTAGATTGGGAAAGGTGAAAGGTCAGGGCTACAATAATACAACTATGTTTTGTATTACAATCTTATGATCCAACATAAGATCATGAAGTTAATTAACAAAGCCACCAATGTTATGATATTCAGCTATTGTACCAACATGAAAGCATATGGTCACAGGAGATGATAAGAAGGGTTACAATCTTACAATATGTGATTGTCATAAGATTCTATATGTAGCTGCAAAGGCCTTCCAAAGGTATGAAGATAAAGGGATTTTTGTAGCATCATTTTGATTGTAAGATCATAAAGAAACTTCAAGAGAGACTTGATGTTACGAGAAGCTAATGATCATAAGATTGTAGAGACTATCAAGAGTGTCTACAACCATAAGATACATTGATAATCGTAGGATCATAGAACCTTGGTTGACCTGATAAAGGAGTTTTACTTGTCTGAGCTAGAAAGAGAAGAGTCTTCATCCAATAGAATTGTAGGAAAAGTATAGAATGAACGTGAATATTATTGACCCATTTATGCATTTAACTTGGCATGTTGATAGTGCTTAAAAAATAAATCTTTAATGGTAAATTAGATTTTTTGATAGTCTGCAAATTACTTTTAGAATTTCTCATACTTAGTAAATGAAAAAGGAGTATGCACTCATCATCTAGTTATCCATCTACCCAACTATGAATTGATTGGCATCATTTCCATCACTTCAAGGTTTACTCATTTTAGGGTTTTCATGATTTTCATGCCTTTGCAACTGTACCAAATTAAATTTATTGTTTGAATTGTCTTTTTTGTTCACTAAGCACTTAATAACAATGGTTGTAGAGTAACTTTAGTGAGAAATATCTTAGTTATGCTTGAACTATAAAAGAAAAAGTTGTAATTCTTTCAAAAGGTCAACCCTTCTCTATTTCTCTTATATTGCTTTTCAAGTTCATTGTAAATCCCCTTTTCCTCTAAACCTAATGACATCCTACCTTATCTCCTTCAGCCATTGATGACTGTGCAAGATCTATTTTTCTTTCTTCAATGTTTTGTGGCAATTTGCAATTTGCATGATTGTATCTCTTTTCACCTATGAATAATATATAAGTGAATTCTCTTCTTCCTTGTATTATCCATTTTGGTTGTTTGATCTACAAATGATTTTTGGATTTAAACAAGTTTGAATTTGTATATTTAGATGTCATAATAGTTTAAATGTGCATGTATGGGTAGAGATTGGTTTGAACACTTTATTTTGGTGCATCACCCCCTTAGAATAGATTAAATAGTTTGATTCTATGAATTCCATCTCTCTTTTCTTCTTTAAGAGTGGTTAGGTGCATCTTGATAGCAAAGGAAGCCAACCTTCTCTAGAGACTCAACCTCATAGTTCAAGTCCCACAGCTTGGAGGTTGTTTCCATGTTTCACAAGGTTTTTCTTGGTAAAAACATTGGACAAGGGTGCAAAATTTTGTGACAAAATGAAGGAATCAAAGGTTTTATTTTTTTCATCGTGAGTTTTAGAGAAAATAGTGCAAAGCATTCCTAAGCCGTTGAGAAATTAAGAGGAAAATTATTGAAGAATTATCATTACTTCATTAAGCATAATGGAATCTTCATCTAGTATAAAATTTAAGAAAGGTTCTAAGATATTGGTTAGAGGTGTTGAGCACGAAACCTAGATGTTCAAAATTTTTCCAACAATTATAGAGGAACTAGACCTAGTCGGAGCACATTTGCCAGATCCTCCAAAGGTACTTTTAATCCATGATAATAAGTCATATTACCAGTGTTTGATTCAAGAGTTATGTAATTTAAAATTGAAACAAGCTTATGAGGTGTTATATGTGGATGGAAGCTTGAAACCGGAGCATAAGCATATGGAAACAAAGGGTTTAACCCATATCTTGCATATGCCAAGGGATTTTCATATAAAATTGATTAGGTTTATTCTGAGTCATGTCCATGATATGCAATTCTGGCTCGACCAACCCATCTAGATAATGAAGATGATACACAGGGTTACCAAGTTTCCCATGACTAGAAAAGAAAATACAACAAAAACCATAGTTTGGGTTTAACTAGCTTAAAAGACTCTTGCTAAGTGGGATGGTAGAGGAATGAAGCTTAATGGAGTCACTAACATGGAAGTTAAGTTTGGAATTCATTTAATTGCTCACAAAATTTATAGCTCTAGCCAACTTAATAGTGTTTTATATGAAGCTATTGACCTAGCATTCAAAGTGGTAAAAAATAATCTATCATTTAACCTTACTAAGTTGCAACTGTAATACCACAAAATTGGCTTATTGCCACATTAACCAATTTTGGTCTATTTCGAACAACTCCAAGTCCTATTTTACTAGGCAATTCTTATTCTGATTTTTGCTACTTGACTTAATTATCAAATGCAGAAAACTCTAATCTACATTAATTAGGCTACTGATTTAATTCCTAAAGTATTGACTCGAATTAGTCACATTAAACCTATTGATTAAGATTTAATTTAATTTGAAGTGTTTATACTTTAATTAAATTAAATTAAATTATATCCTAAGGCTAATGTACTAAGTAATTAAAAATATTTAATTTAATATTTATTCTCACTTTAATTAATTAAATGAATTATTCAATTAAATGGAAAAGGAATTTATGAGGTCATATCTCACTTTATTAAATTAAATAATATCTTCAAAATCTTCTCTTTAATTCCAAAATGGAAACTCTGAGTGAACTATCTCTTGAAATTGGAATTAATCTAATTAGCTTGTTCTCACACTCATGAAAAGCTCAGTTAACTACTCATCACACTTAGATTTGAAACAGTCAACTTCACTTGCACAAGGAAGTTTCCATTTTAACTGAATTTTCTCTCTAATCTTAACCATCTATTTAAATTGATCTTTGATCATTGATCAATTCTTGGATTCTATTTAGGGGATCCCCAATCCCTTATTACAAAGGTTGGAATTTGATTGTATTGAATTACTATCAAAATAATCATGCATTCTAGCTTTCATATTTGCTTAAATACTTTAATGTCATTTTAGAATAAGAATGCATACATTTAGCTTAATATCTTTTATTCCTTAGATTAATGCTTGCACTTCATATAGATTAATTGCATAATCATACTCTGCATAAAAATCCTTCATTCTAGAAAGGTTTGGTTGCTTTCATCTCAATTTGAGAGCACAATAGGAAAAATCTTTCTAGTTAGAAGGCAACATGTTGCATTGTTAGGCCTCTTGGATAAACTAATCCATGTTTATTCTAGGATGAATCCGCATTTAATGACCATGTTGAAGTGTAGGTGAAAGATCTGAGGCTACATTTTCACATATACATTTTTGGCACCCACCATGGGGTCGAGAAAAATAATTTTTTTAGCTTCATCTATCTGCTTTTCTTACATTTTTGTCATGCTGTCATACTTGTCCTTACAATCTTCTAGATTTTTGCATGGAAAATTTTATTTTCTTGTGAAGATTTGAGGGTTTTGCACATCTTTGTACACTTTCCCACATGAAAAAGTGCCCCATTGTATGGATTCTTGCATGGCACCTCATTTTCTCACATGTGATAGTGAAAAACTTCATGCGGACCTAAGCAAGATTTTGCATGAAATCTTGAAACAACACAAATAAAATGCAATTTTTTAGTACGCTATTTATCATTTTTTACTGATGTGTTTTCTTTGAAGTATCATTATTTTAGTTTTTTGGTTTTTTGCAGCCTAACAGTTGTTTGTAGGACATTTGATGAAGACTCCTTTATACAAACTTTCCCAAACATGAACTGACTGTGTGTTTGCAGGACACTGTCAAAGATATGATTGTCGAAGACCAATATTAAAACCCACTAAAATAATGTCTTTTTCTTGCTTTCCAAACATAGTCTAATTAGGGCTTGTGAACTTCATAGGGTGTAAGATAGAGGAATAATGTACTATGCTCTTCTCCACTTGGAGGTCATGACTAAGGGTGAATGAGAAACGTAGAAGCCTCTGAAAGATGGCATCCGAGGGAGGCAAGAAAATTAGTGGTTCTCTAGTACGAACCCTCTTCTGTGATGAGATGATTTCCTTTTAGGGGATCAAAATCTTTAGAAAGGATGAGTCTAGATTGATTAAGCTAAGTTAGTGATTAACATTTTTTGCATGTTTGGGTGAGAAAATAAGGTAGAGGAATATTCTCTTTCCCCTTAAGGGAAATCATAAACTTTGACCCTTGTGTTCAAACCACTAGTTCAAGTCAATCCTTTAGAGGACTCGCTGGAGTGATCCAACCTACAAAAATGACCCAAGTGAGCACACTCCTTTTGCCAAAGATTCCAACTCACTATAATAAAGAAGTGTTGTTGAGTGAAAGACTCCAAAGCCATATTAATTTCCTCTCCTTCATTCTTGATATCACATATCAAGGAGAGGCTCTATCTATTGCACTAGCTGGTGCCAACCCTAGTCTTGCTAAGCAAACGTGTGCACTTTCAAATGCTAGTGTGGGCTGCTATTCTCAACTCTACTTGTGGAGCCACCAGGGATTAATATGAATGGAAGAAAAGTAAAAACCTTTAGTTAGAGGCCACCTGATTCACCTCCAAAAGGAGACATTATCTTTATGCAAGGAGGGGGAAGAATCTCTCTTGTAGAACTCACCATAGGCATGTTATTGGGTATTGGAAGGTGGTATACACACTTGAATCTTGCTACAAGGGTGTTCATTCAGTGTATATGTTATTGAGCACTTTGAATACACCAAAAAGACAAGTGCCCTCTAGGGGGTGACATGGTTGTGTGAGGTGCATGCATGCACATAAGTTGTGGGACAAAGGTTTTGCCTTCTCTACCATTTTTTGTTTCTAGGGATAAAGTGTGTTTGTTATCAAGTCTTAAACATGTCCAAACTTGTCTAAACAAACTGAAGGTCAAGACTCCCCATCCCTCTGAGTTTCTTTTCCCTTAGTTGGATTGTATTTGATTATAGCTTTCTTCCCATGTCTTGTTGAAAAAACTTTTTCCTACTTGAAACTCAACACTACTACACAACTTGAAAATCAACTTTGCAATCTATTTGATATTTTTCAAATGAAACAACAATCTATTTGGAACAGTATGAAATTATCAAAACCTATTCAAAATCCAGTTTAGTTGTTAGTCTGGTCTCAATTTTTGCACACAGTTTGCAACATTTTTCCCGAGTTCCTTTTGTCCTATCACTTCTTCATGTGGGTTTGTCCAAATCCTCATGTGAGTACTTGCATATCCCTATGCGAGATCCTACTGACAATATTCTATTTTGTCTACCAAATCCTAACATTTCTTCTAGTAGCTTATAGCACATCTTTGTGTGAGTTTAAATTGCTATTTTGAGATTTTGCTTGTGCCTATGTACTTTCTTGTGCACCTCCCAGAGGATCTTCATGTGAGACCTTGAGTCAAAATTGCCAAATCAACTTGTTTGAGTAATCTACACTCTGCATCTAGTCTTTTTCCTACATCAGTTTGCCTCTTCTCTATCTGTAGACAACCCCAAATAGTGACATTTTTCTTAGCTAATGACTTGTGGTCCATACTTTAGCTAGTCTCATCTCTCAATTGTCTTATTTTCATCCTCTACTATTTTTTATAATCCATGTCATTATAGTCATAATCGTTGGCTATCCTAGCCTCTACTCAGACTATTCATACCTTACTATACAACACTCTTTCTTTACTTTTTGAGACTACATTTTAGTGTGATCCTTGTCTTGGTTTTTGCTTCTTGTCCTTATCTATGACTGTCACAACAATAAGTGGAAATGCATTTCATCCCCTTAGATTTAGGTAAGGTCAAGTTAGAGCTCATAATCATAGCAGAGGTCACCTTCCATTTTATACATGGTCTATGTTTAGTTTATCTAATGAGGCATCTTCATGATCTCCCTCACCCGTCAGATCACCTTGAGTCCAACAAACATTCTCCATAAACTTACAACAAACTAGGAACCCCTTGTATCAAGAGGATCCTAAGGCTAGCAAAGGTCCCACATCTTCAAACAAAACTTCTGAATTCCTTTTCATAGGACCTTTCTAATCACAACATACTAAAATTGAACACATTCCTACAATGGCTACTTATGAACCTGAATATTGTAGTCACAATAGACACCAATATCAACCTAGGAATGAGAAAGAGAAATACCATGACACTGACGAGGAATAGGAAGAGGTGAAAATACCTCCTCAACACATAAAAAAGTGTTGTAAAGACAAAAAGTTTCAAAAGGTCATGGAAATCCTACTCAACAAAGAGAAAGAAACATACTTTATCAAACTTGCCCAAGAGGGAGCTAAGCTACCCCATCATTTCAATGTGGAAACCATGATCACACTTGAAGAGGAAACTTAGACTTCCAAACTCCAAAAAAAATTGAAAATCATGTAAGAGAAACTAGCTTAGATGATGAATGATAAAGAAAAACCCACAAAAACATACACCTTAGATGATCTTTGTCCATTTCCATTTGATAGGAGCATAGACATGCCTCCTTTTCCAAGAGGAGTAGAGCTACCTAAGTATGATAAATACTTTGGAACCACCAATCCCCAAGATCACTTGTGGGAATTTAGTACCTTGTCTATGGAATTTATGAATAATTAGATATATCTCATGCATTTATTCCCAAGAAGTCTAGGTGGTCAAGCTATGGAGTGGTTTTCACACTTGCCTCTTGGTATCAAGACATTTGCTGAAATTGCCAACTTGTTTGTCTAGTAGTATTCTCATAACATTCAACACCCTCTTAATATTCAAGATATATGTAACCTTATGCAAAAGGCTAGGGAACCTTTCCTCACATTCCTTCAGAGGTGGAGACAACTTTACACTAAGTATTCATGCAAGATTCCTAAGATGGAAAAGCTTGATATCTTCAATGATAATCTCTTGTCCGACTTTGGGTATAGAGTCCAACTTTAAGGTCCACCCACCTTTGAAGACATGGTCACATAGGCTATCCGCATAGAGGAATTCATGGTCAAGAAGGGTGAACTTACCCTTCAGAAGGACATACAACATGGATCCACCTCTAACAAGGACAAACCCAAGTATGTCAATAAGAATTGAGAATTTTTACATGATGGGGTTGTTGACAATGTCACTCCTAAACCTACTAAGGCAACATTTAATCTAATAGATGGTCTCAATGTAGCCAAGAATGCTAAGAAACCTCCTCCTAACAACAAGACATCTGGGAACAGACTGAGAAACTCATGGGCTACATGCCCTAAATGAGAGTATACACCTCTGGGTTAACCTTTGAATGTGGTTTACAAAACCTTGTTACAAAAAAAGCTTACTTCACCATTGGACAACTCTCATCCTTATGATCTGCAACCATGCCCACAATGGTGGAACAGAACTACATTCTACAAGTACCACCAAAATAAGGGACACAAAACTAGCAATTGCATAAACCTACATCACAAATTTTAGGACATGATTGATGATGGTGACATTGTAGTAGATGAACATAACAAGAACTTGGACCACAAGGCCTTCAAAGAGTCCTTCCTAGCTTGTGAAAAAGGAGAGAGTTCAAAACCAAGACCTAACAACAAGGTCAACTATGCATACTCTAATGACAACAATGTGATCAACATGGTTGAACCTGTGGATTTTGAGTACTGTGACATCATTACCATTAAGGGCAAGCAAGATAACAATAAACCCAAGACACCATTTTTCTTGAGGGGTCCTACTTCCCATACAATGGACAACACATCTTCACAATATTGTGCCTATTAAATTCTCTCATGCCAAGTTTGTGCTCAAAGGCCCTGTGCCTTCTACTCCCAATCTTGAACAACATAAAGATAAAACCCTTGCTAGTCCATCTAGAAAAGGTGCAAATCTCACAACAAATCCAGCAACAACTATCTATAGTTTTCTCAATCAATTAAAACAAATCAATGCTCAAATCACAATCTTTAAGCTACTTAAAATCTTGCCTACTCATAGGCAAATTCTGGACAAAGCCCTCATTGAGGCAAATGTTCCTCAATATCTTGATCTTGAGTGATTTCAATCTATGGTAGGTCACCTGACCTCACCTTACTTTATGTCCTTCTTTAAGGAAGATGATAACTCATTGAGTCACCCACATAATCAACCTCTACACATCGAGGTCATGATATGTACATCAGACACATGTTCATCGAGTACTTATTGATAATGGCACCAAGATAAACATTGTATCTAACACTTTTCTTAGACAATTAAATTATTTTGAGGACTCTATTGATCCTTGCCGCAAGATCAGTATCAAAGCATATGACAAAGTCAAAAAAAAGTCTCTAGTATCTGGATAGGCTAACGACATATGTTTTAGGATGCCAGCCAATTATAGGAGTCTAAACTTTAGTTGAGGAGATTTAAATGGAAAATCCTAAGGTTTTAGTCACTTTATTTTAGTGGATTGAAATGTAAAGCACTTTATTATTTAAAGTCACTCTAGGATAAATTGACTTAAGTGACTAAAAGATGAAATAGTCTTTTATCCCACATTCCTAAGTTGTTTGTATCTACGCACACTTTGAGGTGATAAAAGGAAGCCTTTTGGATTCGGATTCATATAATGAATATGATAAATATAAAAGATTTTTTTAGGTGGTTGCTTTAATATGACTACTAACTCGTAGAATGAAACCCCTCAGGTTGTGTGAGGAAGTTAGATGTCACCCCAGCACCTCATTTTTGAGTTAACATACAAATTCAAGCAAATATCGGCAAGAAGGAAGTAACAACATATCAGGTACTAGAAGTAAGTTATTTTGTTAGATTATATAGTGAAACTAGAATTAGTTGTATCAATTTTCCTTCATATTGTTTGTACTGCTATTATTGCCAGCTAAGAAAGAATGGTAATGGTTAGAACAGAATCCTGTGGGTATGGACTAAGCGTGTGACTTCACACTAGTACTCAGTTGGGTAATCTACACGGGAGGAAGGAAAGTATTAGGTTGTAGCCATAGTCTAGCCATCAATCCTTTTCCCAAACAATACATGGTATTCTCCCCTTACACCAGTAAACATCACTTGGAAGAGAGAGTGTAATATCATCAATGTGTCAAGTTTCCATTTCATGGCTTTGAAGTCACTATTCTTGCTAGTATTAGCTACACCTGCAATATGCTCAAATCTGCCAAGAATTTTATCCTCGCTAATAAAGAATCTATTGATTATCATGACAACAAGCTAAAACAAATTGAGCAGTTATTCAAGCTGAAAGAAACTAGCATGGGTGAGTACCATATCGAACCCGATGTTTTCATTAACATCTCTTCCTAAGTCTCCTCGTCATTATGGGAGGCCACCTAAGGAAAATAAACCATTTGTGTTGACACCTAAAGCCAAGTATAATGGCACTTTTGTCAAGGCTACATGCCCTTTAGAGGATGAAAGTGAAAATAGAGCCATTGTTTCATGGCTTTATAAAGAAGAGACTCCAGTAGACCTAACAGAACAAGCTCATGAGATCACTCCTAATAAATATGGCCCTTGTCTTAGACTCATGAATCATTTTGGCTATAAGGGAACTAGTCCTATTGGGTGCAATAACAACAATCTAGTTGATCCTATCAAAGCAATAGGTCAAAGAAAATAGAGATACATCTAGTTTAGGCTTTAAGAAGGTTCCCCTCTATTTAGGGGCTAACAAATTCATACTAGAGTCAAAGGGTTCATCTAGAAATGAGTTGCAAGCTGAGTCAAATAATTTGGATAATGAGGATCCTTATCCTTATCCTATTCCTCATGACCTTGCTAAATTCTTTGCTAACATGAATGACTATGTGCCACATGTCAGCATTATGGATGGTACTAGTGATTCTTTTAAGGAAAATAGTAATCCACATAGTGCTCATTCAAAAAAGGGAGTCTGCTTAGGCATTATGTGTTGAGTACCTGTGTACAAATCTAGATAATGAAGGCGAGTATGTCCCTATCATTGTTGGGGAATTCTATAACCTCTTTCCATACAACACTAATTCTAAGGAATATGAGTTTGACTCCTTTTCAAAAGTGACTATAGATAAAGACATTGACCAAGTTCATGTCTATGAAAACTAACTCAAAGTGGGTGAAACATCTAGGGTTAGGTCGGATGGGTCTGATCCAACTAGTATCCTCAAGTCTTTAGTTGCTAATGTTAATACTCAAAGGCATTCAAACACACTTATGCACAAAGCTTCTCTAGGTCTTAAATTTTTGGTCCAAACATTTAATAAGTATACCATGAATGCAATTAAACCCACCACTACTCTTTCACTCACATATCCTGATCTTATAGACTAGAATCCTAATGCATCTGGTGAAGTCCCCACATTCCAAAATTTTTAGCCTCAAAATAGTTTTTGACACTTGAGTGCCAACACACTTAATCACTTTCTACATTGGAGCTGAGATCACTATGTATTTCGAGCCACAATATGTGCCGAGTAAGAAAAACCAACAGGTGTCGAGTGATCTTTAGGTGTCAAGCAATCTTCAGGTGCTAAGTGAAGATCAGGTGCCGAGTGAGAATTAAGTGCCGAATGACTTTAGGTTTTGACCATGATCCAAGTACTGAGCAATATTCAGGCACCAAGTTATAAAGGGTGCCAAATCATAAAGGATGTCGAGCATCTGGAATCAGCAAGTGCCGAGTAACACAGAATCAACATATGAGTTTGTAACTTCTCAAACTCAGATGTAAACCATTTCATGGCTGACATATGATGAATCTTGAAGGACTAAAATGATAAGATCAAATCTTTTGTATTTCCTATGTAATCTACATGCAGCCAATAAGAAAAATGGAGCAGGCATGCAACCAATAGAAAATGTGCAAGGAATGAGTGGGAAAATAGAGATTCAATATGGATCATAGATTCATACCTAACCCTAAGTCTTCGAATGTCTTTATAAGGAAGATGAAATCACATTTTAAAGATATAGATGGATGAAGGAGATAACAAAATCACAAGCAAAGCTCTGAGTAAAGAGTAGTAAGACTTAGAGAAAGAGATCAGCAATTAAATATCTAGTTAATCAAGAACAAAGTAGGTGACACAAATGAGTATCAGATCTTAGAGGATCAAGATCAAAAGAAAGCAGATCAAGTACCTGTAATCAACAACCAAAGATTACAAACTATCAGGTTTATTATACCCAATACTCTCTAGCAATTGTATTAGAAAGGAAATCCTATGATGATAGGTTAGCTTAATAGCTATCTTGTAGATCCTTTAAATAGGTGATTAAATCCTTTGACAGGGTAACACTTCATGTAAAGTGTTTACAAATCCTTGAACTAGGTCACAAAGCCTTTAACAGGGCAGACAATCAAAAGTGGTCAAACATTATTATTGCAATGATTTTGTGGGTATCATCCCCACATCAGTTTTACCTTCTTATTCCTGGAGGGTTTTTGGGTTATCAAAATCTCAAGTTTTATGTGGTGATGCATATTTGTTTTTCATGATTTCTTAATGTTTATATGCATGCATGTTCATTTAAAAGATATATTACTAAGGATTTAAAAATAGATCAAAGGCTAGTACTTCTGATTCACCCCCTCCCTCAGAAGCATTCTTTCGAATAAAAATATTCCAACAATTGGAATCAGAGCCTAGTTTCTCTCAAAAAGGAGCCTGACAGCTTGGAGGAAAAGATCTAAAGATCAAAGTTTTCAAACTTGGAAAGATCATTGAGAACTAGGTGATAGATGTACATCTCGCTCTACAAAAAGTAGAGGAAGCGAGAGTGGAATTAAGAAAATCTTTGAAAAGAAGAAAGGAGATAGCCATAGCTGAAAATGATACACACTATAAGGAGATTGATACCACATAAGTGTTTGCCAATGGAGACACTAAAGAGTTTGATGCAGCAATAGCAGAACTAATGGAGAAAAACAAATTTCAAGCAGATGAGATAAGATCTCTCAAGATGGAACATGAATCACAGGCCATAATGTTATGTGAAATCAATGAACAAAAGAAAAGAGTAGTTGAGGACAAAGTCATGATGGAAGATGACAAAAGGAGTCTTGCAAACAGACTTGAAGAAAAATGTATTGAATTATCAAGGATCTCTAACATGTAGATGGATACACTAGCACAAATGATGAACCTTAATCATGAACTCAATATGAAAGATATTGAGATCTCTACTTTGAAGATGCAGAATGAACAACTACAAAATGAATTGAACAGAGAAAAAGAGGTAGCAGAAAATCTCAACAAATCAAGTGAAGCCATCAAGTACTTTGAACAGTTGATGAAATTTTTGAGATCAGCCCATGATACATCAGGACTTGGATACAATAGTACTAAAGTTGGTGAATCATCAAAGAGTGTTGAGCAAAAAGGTGACAAAGATAAGGACTCTAAACCCATTTGTTATTACTGTAATAAAAAGGGGCATACTGCTAATGTTTGTAGGAGTAGAAGAATCAGTCAGACAAACACACCCAAAAACAAGAGTTACTATCACAAGTGCAACATGCAAGGACATATGACACAAGACTATAGATCCAAATTTACAAGGACACAAAGATTTGATGGACATTGTCATAATTGTAAGAAGTATGGACACAGAGCATTTGAATGCAAATCAAAGCCTATGTGGACATCAAATCAACCAACAAAAACAAAGAGAAATGAAAGTCAGTACCATTGGGACTAAAACACTAGGTATAGCTATCATTATTGTCAAGAATATGGACATATACCCCAGAATTGCATAAGAACACATTTTAGAGGAAATTATTGTAGGTGGCTAAGCCAAACCACATGTTTTTGTTGCCTGAAAATTGGTCACATCAGCAGAAATTGTCCTACAAGATCAAAAGCACCAAAAATTGAATCAAACAAGGGCAAAGAAAAGATTGATGTGGAACACATAAGAACAAACATGAAGAAGACATGGCAGAGAAAGAATGAGTCAAGTACATCAAATGAAAGGGTCACTTCACCCACAAGGTCAAGTGATCATTTCTCATTAAATTAAATCTCAAGATAAGTATATAGGGTTGATACATATAAGGAAGTATCACACATCGAATCAAACAAGGGCAAAGAAAAGATTGATGTGGAACACATAAGAACAAACATGAAGAAGACATGGCAGAGAAAGAATGAGTCAAGTACATCAAATGAAAGGGTCACTTCACCCACAAGGTCAAGTGATCATTTCTCATTAAATTAAATCTCAAGATAAGTATATAGGGTTGATACATATAAGGAAGTATCACACATCAACCCTAAACCATGAAAAAGTAATGCAAAATATAAATCAGCATGAAACAAGATGCCAAGACAAAAATTTTAATGGTGATGTCGAGCTATCTTTAGATGCTGAGTAAAACTCCAATACATGCTGAATTACTAACAGCGACCGAGTTAATAGCTAATGCCGAGATGAGTAATTCCTATGGAAGCTAAGTGAAGTAGTGCAAGCTGAGTAATGTTAAAAATCCTTCAGAAGTGGAGTTTGCAGTTGAGCATTTAATGCGACGAAAATAGGGTATATTATCGCGATTTCAATTATTTTTATTCATCGCGATCAAGAAGCAAAGAAAGGAAAGAGAGAAAAGCAAATTCATAATAGTGAATCTAGCATTCCAAGCATATTGCAACCTCTTATAATGCATTTTCATCAATCTTGAGGTATTTTCATTTGTGCTGAGCTACGAAGTTTTATACTTCTGTGAAAAGAAAACCCTAGTTTGCATTAATGGCTTCGAGTTCCAACACAACCAAGGACAAAGAGTCGTTTGAATTCCAATTAATATCTAATGAGGTTAGGCAGCCTAATTTTTTCCCTATCCCTAAAGTTGCATACAAAAATGATCCCGTTGGAGCCCTTTCTTGCATACCCCCAAACGTTGTTATGGTTCAGGATGTAAGTAAATGCTATAATTGCAAGATAGGAGGCATAGGGGACATGGAAATAAGAGAAGCCTTTGAGAAGCTATGTGTCGATGGAATCTTGAAAGATGAATACAAAATTTTCAAAAGGAAGGGTTTAACTCGAGTTTTGAGTTTTCTCACTGTGTTTAAAATAGAATGGATTAGACTTGTGTTGAGAAAAATTCATGATGGTAGTCTATGGTTAGAAGATGTCCCTGTCAAAAACAAAAAAGGAATCATTCATAAGGTAATTGGATATCCTACTCTAGATTGATTCAACACCTTGAGAAGTGAATCAAAGGAGGTTCTTGAAAAGAAAACAGGTGCACAGTGGAACAAAAGAGGAATGACAATTCACACCATTCAAGATCCTCTAGTTGAGTTTGCTGTTAGAGTTATTGCACATAAGTTCTATCAATCTAGTAGACTCAATAGTGTGCCATGTATTGCAGTAGATGTAGGCTACAAACTGGTAAAAAAGGATCATACTTATGATCTTACAGAACTACAACTACAACAAATTAATGAAAACCTTGCCACCATAAGAAGGATAAAGGGTGCACAATGCAAATTTGAAGCAATCCTAGTTTGTGTATTCTTTTATGTTTAGAATGAATTTCCCTCTATTGGAAAAGTTACATGGAGAAGTGATAAAACTATCATATCCCAAATCAATGAATATATAGAACAAATGGGAGACAATTTTGATACCTTAATGACTAGCTATTTTGAGGATTTTAAGAAACCCATGAAGCAAAGGGTGAGAATACCAGTTTCCTTAGTGGAAAAAATTGTTAATGATATATGCTTCTTAGCTGATATTGACTTCACCTATATCCAAGCAGTAGCTCCAACGGTGAGATGGCTAAGGTCATTTGGTTATGAGATTAACATAGATGAAGTATCTACAGCTATAACTGCATTATTAGTAGAAGAGATAGATAAGAGTGCTCCACACTTTGGCACTTACGATGAGGTAAGGTCAAAGATAAATATGGAATTAAAGAATGCCTCAACATTAAAGAAGAAAGATGAATTGATGAAGAAAATCAAGAAGAAATTTGGTGAAGGAATAGAGGCCAAAGTAGAAGAAGAAGATGATGATGAAAATGATGATGATGAAGATGAATAGGAGCAAGGCCAAATGGGATTAACTAAAGGCCTAGGAGAAGACAAGGAGGAGGGTGCTGAGGAAGAAAAACCAAGGGAAGCACCAATCTAGGCCGAGCCAAAGAAGAGAAAGGAAACATAACAGCCTCTAGCTCAGCCCAAATCAAAGAAAACTGCCACACCATCACCCCAAAAGACAACAACTAGAGCTACAACAAGGGCCTCTACTCAAAAGTCTAAAGAGGAAGCTACAAAGAAGAAACCAATCAAGAAGACACAGGAAGAGCCAAGGAAAAGAAGAAACTATGTAGCTCAACCTGATATTGATGAAGAAGAAGATCAAACTGAAAAGGTAAGCCATTTTTTAGTTGATACATTATGTAAAAAGATTGGAAATGGAGATTAACATAAATAAAGTTGATTTCAATAAGTTCACTAAAGAGGAACAGAATAGAATAGAAGAATCAATTTATGGAATGATGGCACAGTTCAAGTATACTCCTCTTGAACTAGATGGACAATTTCCAGATGAACTATCAAAAATTGTAGAAGAGAGATGGCATTTTTGTTAAGAATGGAGAGGGAAATGAGAGAATCAACCCTAGCAAGCATACTACCTAATTTGATGGAGCAAATAGAGAAAGTAGTCAAAAGGCATAATACTAGGTTTGCACCTAAGTACAGGGCATTTTTCATTCTCCAAAACAAAATGGAAGAAATTTTACAAAGAACAACAAAGTCATGGAAGAACTTGTACAAAAAGATTGAAGATCTTCTTGAAGAAGAATACAAGGAAGAAGTTACTGCTCCACCAAAAGAGAGAAGAGAAAGGAGAGAAGAGAAGATAGTAGTAGAGCAAGTTAGAGAGGAAAAGAAAGAAGAAGAAAAGAAAGAACAAGAAAAGAAACAAGAAGAAGAAAAGAAAGAAGAAAAGAAGGAAGAAGAAAAGAAAGAAATAGAGGAGGAGACACAAAAGCAAGATGAAATGGCAGCAGCTAACCAAGAGCAACAACAAAATTAGAGTGTGGAAGAAACAAAATTGGCACCCTTAAGCCCTCCTCATGTACCCATCACACCTGTAGAAACTACAATAGTATAGGATGTTCCTGATACTTCTATTCAGAAAATCAATCCATTAACTATAGAGGATCTCAAAAGAATCCTTGACCAATCCAAACAACAAGCAAGATTATCTACAAATATAGTATTGGTCAGTGTGGATGAATTACAAAAACTAGTAGAAAACACAATTAGAGATAAGGTGAAATCACAAGAACCACCTTCCATCATCTCTATAGCTACTAGTGGTCAACTTCAAATTCCAACAGTTGTTTCATCAGGCATAGTTGAGACAACAATACAAAAGCCAAGTGCAGAAGGAGACAAAGGAACAAAACAAACAGGACAGACTATTACATCTGGTCCTACAACACAAACTCAAGGTGCACTTCCTAAAATTACAATAATTGATCAAGGTAGACTACAGGAGGAGAAAATAGAGGAAACCCCTAAAGAGTAGGAGGCAATACAAACATTGGTAAATTTTCCTACCTTGGGGACTCCTTCACAACAACCACTGCAAATTTCTACACCAGGATCTAGTTCTACAAAAGTTGCAAGGGTACTTCACTATGGAGACCCTGAACTAGATGAGGAAATAGTCATACCAAGTTATGACTCAAAAACAATAAGCATTGATCAAATCAATAAAGTGCAGGAAGCCTTAAATAAAAGAAAAAGGTAAGAGATACTCAGGAAGGAGTATAATAAAAAACAAACACTACATGAGATTAAAGACATCTTTATGGATGCCTTTAGTATTCAGTCACCAGATGAATCCAAGCATATAATAGAACAATTGACAGACATTGTAGACCAAGTGACAAATACAGACCATGAAATAAATGCAAAACTTATGGAATGGTCAAAAAGAAAATTTCAAGGAAAAATTAATGAGAAAATATCTAGTGAAATAGAACTTTCACAGAATGAATTGGAAAAGGTCATAGACAAAGTGAAAAAGGTACTTGAGAATATATTCTCATTGTAAAAAAAGTTGTGTGACTTTTCATACTTCACACAAGAGACTAGCCAAAAGATAATGAACCTAGAAAGAAATTTGAATATTTCTAGCATGCAGCTACCAAAAGATCTAGCTCAAAGTGAGAAGCATTTTTCTCAAACACTTCACACTCAGAAAGAGATAGCTGTATTAACAACAAAGGAAGCCACTATCAAGGCGCACATTTGGAGATTCTCCATAAAGAACAAGTCTATGCTAAAACTGTTCTCAAGAAAGATCCTAATCTTTCTACCTTAGAAGGACTTATTTAACTTGTTGTTGAGACTACCATCCAACATAAATCATTAGAGATTGCTTTGCACAATTGGGATGCATCTCTCAGGATGATTATGGAGGTAAACAACACATTTTTGGCAAAATATGGTCTTAACCCTTAAAAACCTTTAACATAAGTGTCAAAAAAGGGGAGATAAGATAAATGGGGGAGATGAGATAAGAATGGGGGAGATAAGATAAAAAGGCAGAATCAAAAATTGCATAATCAAAAATCAAATTTTGGTTACCAAGATAGCACAGAATCGCACAATCAACTCAGGGGGAGTTACAATCATTTTGAGGTACATATATTGTAAATTACAAAATTTTGATTAAGATATTAAAACCTCTGTATGTACATCAAGAAGATTAGAAGATGTACTCATAAGGTCAGTTAAGTTTTTTTGTCACTCATGTCAAAGGGGGAGATTGTTAGCCTCAAAATGGTTTTTGACACTTGAGTGCCAACACACTTAATCACTTTCTACATTGGAGCCGAGATCACTGTGTATGCTGAGCCACAATATGTGCCGAGTAAGAAAAACTAACAGGTGTTGAGTGATCTTTAGGTGCTGAGTAGTCTTCAGGTGCTGAGTGAAGATCAGGTGCCGAGTGAGAATTAAGTGCCGAATGACTTTAGGTTCTGACCATGATCCAAGTACCGAGCAATATTCAGGCACCGAGTTATAAAGGGTGCCAAATCATAAAGGATGCTGAGCATCTTGAATCAGCAAGTGCTGAGTAACACAAAATCAACATATGAGGTTGTAACTTCTCAAACTCATATGTAAATTGTTTCATGGCCGAAATATGATGAATCTTGAAGGACTAAAATGATAAGATCAAATCTTTTGTATTTCCTATGCAATCTACATGCAGCCAATAAGAAAAATGGAGAAGGCATGCAACCAATAGCAAATGTGCAAGGAATGAGAGGGAAAATAGAGATTCAATATGGATCGTAGATTCATACCTAACCCTAAGTCTTCGAATGTCTTTATAAGGAAGATGAAATCACATTTTAAAGATATAGATGGATGAAGGAGATAACAAAATCACAAGCAAAGCTCTGAGTAAAGAGTAGTAAGACTTAGAGAAAGAGATCAGCAATTAAATATCCAGTTAATCAAGAACAAAGTAGGTGACACAAACAAGTATCAGATCTCAGAGGATCAAGATCAGAAGAAAGCAGATCAAGTACCTGTAATCAACAATCAAGGATTGCAAACTATCAGGTTTATTATACCCAATACTCTCTAGCAATTGTATTAGAAAGGGAATCCTGTGATGATAGGTTAGCTTAACAGCTATCTTGTAGATCCTTTAAATAGGTGATTAAATGCTTTGACAGGGTAACATTTCATGTAAAGTGTTTACAAATCCTTTAACCAAGTCACTATTGATACAGTGTAAAGCCTTTAACAGGGTAGGCCTTTAACAAAGCAGACCATTAGAAGTGGTCAAACATTATTACTGCAATGATTTTGTAGGTATCATCCCCACCCCAGTTTTACCTTCTTATTCTTAGAGGGTTTCTGGGTTATCAAAATCTCAAGTGTTATGTGGTGATGCATATTTGTTTTTCATTATTGCTTAATGATTATATGCATGCATATTCATTTAAAAGATATATTACTAAGGATTGAAAAATAGATCAAAGGCTAGTACTTCTGATTCACACCCCCCTCCCTCTTAAAAGCATTCTTTCCAATAAAAATATTCCAACAAGAATAACTATGCTCTTGCCTACTACTTGAATGCTATCAAACCAGTAACATCTTCCACTAGCAAATAGAGAATCAACATGACTGAAGCTGACATCAAATATCTGAGTCATACAATTAAAAAGAAAAAGACATAGAAGGTCCAATGGTGAAAACCATATTGTGGTAGTGTTGCAAACCAAAAAAAAAAAAAAAATGTATCCAAGGGTGAAAACCTCTCTTTGGTGCCTATAGATGAGATATTTGATGCACTTCCAAGTCACTTTCAAGAGAGATCATCAGTGTTGATAGAGCTGACATAGCCAATCAACTTGGCACATAAGAACATCCTCATATGATACATCTAATATAGTCACTGTCTCTAGAAGAAAGGGAGGAATTCATTGCCTTTTTTGAGAGAAGAAGATAAATTTTTCTTGGACATATTCAAACATGCTAGGACTAGATTCAAATCTCATTATGCATCATCTATCCATTGCACCAAGCATTAAACCAGTTTAAAAAAAACTTCAAAAAATGCATCCTCATGTTACATTGCTTGTCAAAGTCGAACTAGAAAAGCTTCTGAAAGTTGGTTTCATCTTTACAATTGATTACGCTGAATGGATATCCAACTTTGTTTCAATCTCCAAGCACAACAAATCCATCAGAGTTTGTACTAATTTCCATGATCTCAACTTAGCATGTCCTAAGGATGATTTTCTACTTCCCAACATTCATATGATAGTGGACATGATAGCAGGATATGAGATGTACTCACTCATGGATGGGTTTTCTAGTTATAATTAGATCAAAATTGCATTAGAAGATTAGGAAAAGATTGCCTTTACATGTGCATGGGGAACCTTCTGTTGGAATGTAATGCCATTTGGCTTGAAAAATGTTGGTGTGACCTATCAGAGGGAAATCACTACAATTTTCCATGATATGATGCATAAGACCATGGAGGACTATTTGGATGATACCTTGGTCAAAAGCACAAAACAAAATACTCATCTACAAGAGTTGGGACCCATCCTAGATCGCATGGAAAAGTTCAGTCTTAGGCTCAATCCTAAGAAATGTGCATTTGGCATCACATTAGGAAAACTACCAGGATATATTATGTCTACGAAAGGAATTGAGGTGGATCCAAAAAAAGTTCAAACAATTATGGATATGCCTCCACCCCATAACATTAGCCAGATAAGAGGTCTACAAGGAAGACTCCAATCTATTTGCTAGTTCATCTCATAGTTGGCAAATAGATCACAACCTTTTACAAAGACCTTACATAAGGGTCTGAAATTCAACTCGAGTTAGGATTATGAGAAAAAGTTGGCATAGATAAAATAATATCTTGCTAATCCACCAATCTTGATGCCTCCTATCTATGGGAAGCCTTTGATTTTTTACATCTCAGCAACTGAAACATCTCTAGGAGTCCTATTAGCTCAAGAGGATGAAAAAAACAAAGAAAGAGCTATTTATTATTTAAGGTGCACACTGATTTCTTATGATATGAATTACAACATCATTGAGAAAGCCTACTTGGTGATTGTCTTTGCTTCCCAAAAGTTGAGACACTACATGCTTGCCCACACTACGTAGCTAGTGCCTAAAATAGATCCACTGAAGTACTTGGCTTAGTAAGGTGGCTCTGATAGGAAGATTGGCTAAATAGGTCATGATACTCAGTGAGTTTTACATTCAATATGTTGAACAAAAGGCTATCAAGGAACAAGTGATTGCGGATCAACTAGTAGATGCACCTATGTAGAGTCCTTTCTTGATGAACATTGTTTTCCCTAATGAGTCAATTCTAACACTCACACATTAGATGTGGGTGATGTTCTTTGACAAGTCCTTCACACAATAGGGATTTGGTGCTAGATTACTCTTCATAATATCACAGAGATATTCATTACCCAAAGCATATAAGATTCTATTTCCTTGTACAAACAATATTGTTGAATACAAGGCTTTGATTAATGGAATGAAGATTGTAGCTAAATGGAGAGTTGATCAATTGGATATCTTTGGGGATTCTCAGCTCATTGTCAACCAGGTTAATGATGTGTATCAGAAAAAGGATGAGAAATTAATCCCTTACAAATGCATGGTTGATGACATGAAGAAGTATTTTATTCACATCACCTTCCAAAAAATTCCTCGAATAGATAAAAAAGTGGCTGATGCTATGGCTACTTTGGCCTCCTTGCTACATATGCTTAAACATGATCTCTAACATGAGTTCCTAGTGGAAGCATTACTCTACCCTGCCTATGATACTCTTGATTCTAGGATGATCTATTCTATTATAGAACAAGACTCATCTTGCTACCATCAAATCTACTCCTATCTTTGTAACCAACCCATTTCGAATGGTCTAACCCATAATGAAAAATCTTACCTTATCTATAATGCTTCATAGTATGTCATTATTGCTAATGAATTATTTAGGAGAGGTCTCAATGGAATAGTCCTTAGGTGTCTAGAACCCAAAGAGTCCAAATGAGAATTAATTGATGTTCACAAGGGCATTTGTGGATCTCACTCAAATGGCTTAACACTAGCTTGCAAACTCATTAGAGCTAGTTACTATTGGCCTAAAATGGAGCAAGAGGTAATCAAGTATGCCAAGTCTTGCAAATAGTGCCAGCTCCATGGGAATCTAATTCATGCTCCAGCCAGGGAGTTGATTCCATCTACCACACTATGGCCATTTCAACAATGGGCCTTTGATCTCGTGGGTCAGATTCACCCATCTTCTTCTAATGGACATAAGTTCATTATTATGGCTAAAAACCACTTTACAAAGTGGGTAGAGGTAGTACCTCTCACAGTAGAAAATGGAAAAATTGTAGCTCTTTTTATCATAAACTACATCATCTATAGGTATGGCATACTATCCTCCATTATTACTGACAATGGAGGACAGTTTAAAAATAAAGACCTCAAGGAGCTATGCAAGAAATTTAAAATCATGCAACATTGGTCTTCTATCTATTACCCTCAAGGTAATGGCTAGGCAGAGGCATCCAACAAGGCGATTCTCAATATTCTCCATCGTACGGTCAACAAATTTGGAAGGGACTAGCACCTCCAGATTAATCCAGCTTTGTGGGCATATAAGACAAGCATTAGAACCCCAACGAGTACAATGCCCTTTACTTTGGTTTATGGAGTAGATGTTTTGCTTCCAATAGAGGTTGAGATTCCTACTTTGAGAATCTCTATAAAAGGCATCGTTTCTAATGAAGATTATAGAATAGCTTAGCTTCAAGAGCTAGTACTACTAGATGAATGTTGACAAGTAGCATGTGATCAACTATGAGCTTATTAGCAATGAATGTCCAGAAGCTACAACAAGAAAGTTAAGCCACATGACTTCCAACTGGGTGATCTCATCCTAAGAGAGAATCCTAAGAATCAACAAAAATGGGTCCAAAAAGGGAAGTTCAAACCAAACTGGATTGGTCCTTACATAATCACTGTAGTGTATGGATCTGGTGCTTACCAGCTTTCTACAGCCGAGGGAGAAGTGCTCAAGGAGCTTGTCAACACTCTCCACCTGAAGTGGTTTTATAGTTGATCTAATCTCAAAAGCTCTCTGTACATATTTAAATGTCTTAAAAAAATCATTACCCTAGTGAGAACCTAGCAATAGGTGCCTTGGTAATACTAGAAAAATGGAAAAATTCAAAAATACAAAAAAATCAAAAAAAGGAAAATATAAAAAAATTGAAAAACAAGAAAAGTGTCATTGGTGAAAATCTAGAAATAGGCATCATGGTAGCAAAAATAAAAAAGCCCTATCAAGAAGGTGAAAACCTAGCAAATAGGTGCCTCTCATTTCAAATGCTCCTTCTTGTAGCGCATCTTTTGGCTCCCTATACAATTTCTTTCCTACTTTTCCTACTTTTTTGCTCATGTATCCATATAGATTGAATCATGTCATAACTTGGAGGCACTACCCTTTACTATCCTAGAATCTTTTGTGATAGTCACCATTTGTCTCAACTACATCTACCTACTATTGCTAGTGTCACTCTTTTCGAGATTCTCCTTATAGAATCTTTCATGACAGTCACTAGTTGTCTCAACTATGTTTTCCTACTATTGCTCATGTCACTTTTGAGCTTCTTTTATGGAAGATCTCTCTTGTGTCAGTCATCAATCATTCTGGCTATGTCTATCTATTGGTGTTTAGTTCTACTTAGGTTCTTCACTCTAAAGATTTCTCTTTGACTTCAGTCACTAGTTGTTCTAACTGCATCTGTCTACTTTCATCACCCTACTAAAGAGATTTCTTTCATCCATGTTGTGGATATTGACACCTACCATCAATCCTATAACACAAAAAAAATGAACTTGAAATGATATACTTGTTTGGATACATTGAGCATTTTTCTTTGCGTGTTTTGCTTTTGCTTCATCATGTCGCCTTGAGCAACTTGATGATGTCATTTTGACTAGAGCAGCAAGGATTGGGGGCATGATTTTTTCTATTTTTTCTATTTGTGTTTTAGTTCCAAAAATTTGAAACATCCATATAAGAGGGGTGTCCACCATAAGAGCCTCCATCTTGTTTTGGATGATCGAGTGTACCTCAACTCCTTTTATATGGATACATCAAATAACATTGGTTCTTCTCCTTGCTTGTTGGAGTGAACTCTTCATGCTATAGTAAATACTAATACTCATCCTGCTAAGTGAACATATGGGCCACCATGAGTATATCTAGCACACTTTTGTCTTAGGTTATGTATTACAAATAGAATACTTATTAATTACTTAGCATAAGAGGGATCTCTTGTGTGTTTGGTGCATCTGCACGTAAGAAACATTTTGGTCATCCTAGTGTTTATGCTTTGATGCTTATGTTACTTTGCCACATTAAAAGGGACAAATGTTCTAGTCATTCTAGCTTCTTGTGCCTCGAATGCTTACATTTCATCACAACAAAACTAGAATAGATGTCCTATTCATATTCTCATGATTACAATGTCAGTGAGAATTGTATGACATTTAGGGTTTTGCTATATGCATAGTGATGATAAATTGTCAAAGCTTGGTAACCAGACCTAGGGTTGCATCTAGTTTTAGGTTACATCAAATATAGGGTCTCGTTGCATACATTTACTTGGTTTAGCATATAATTTTTTTACAAAATCTACTTCTATCTTCTGTGATGAGGGATTTTTGGTCTCTTAAAAGTATCATGATTCTTCATGACTACACAAGCATTTGGTTCTTTGGTTTGTTCTCTTGCACTTCTAGATGAAATACCTATCATTATCAAGCAAAAACATGAAAACACTACATGAGATGTTAGCCCATTTACTTGTGCATTTTATTCATAAATCCATGAATTCATTTCATCTACATGAACAACTTAAATAAAAAATGCATCCATACATCACATCACATTTGCATCTCATAATCATAACATAAAACATCTCATGTATATCAAATTAAAAAGGTAGGCAATGACAATGACATGTACACAAGATGCTCAGGTCAAAATCTATATACATATATATACACATATATATATATATGTATATATATACATATATGTATATATGTATATATGTATTTATGTATATATATACATATATATATATGTATATATGTATATATACATATACACATATATATACATATATATATATACATACATATACATATACATATATATATATGTATATATATACACATATACATATATATATGTATATGTGTATATATATACATATATATATATGTATATGTATATGTATATACATATATATATATGTATATGTATATGTATGTATATATATATATGTATATATATGTGTATATGTATATATACATATATACATATATAAATGTATATGTATATGTATATATATATATATCAAAGAATGTGTTAGTACAAAAAATGGTGCTACTCGAGCATTGTCAATAAAAAATGATACAAAATATTGCTAGCGCACCAATCAATACATAGCCAGAATCAAAACTTAGAGGCAAAATATTAGATATAACTATCTATAGCGCCCTCACCTCCTAGAGGAGGAGGAGGAGGAGGTGGCATATCTGGCCTAGCTAGTGGACATGCACCCCTGGACTTTCGAGCATATTGAAAAAATCACGGAACCTATTGAGCCTCATCAGGCACTACTATGGAATATGCAACAAAATAATAGGCTGCTCGAGCTGCCTGAAGTCAAACCTCATCCTATAACATCTCTACCCTCCACTTAGCTACACCTGCACCTACTCTTGGAGTCACTAGATCTTGCGATCATGCTCCACTATTTGTGTGTCCCACACAGTCACTTGTATCTATAGCTCCTCCAATTGTTGAGAGGCCTGTCGGATCTACTCTCTAGCCCTCCTCAGTGCATCCTAGGGCCCGACAGCAGGTTGATCCTACATCTCCTCATCTAACATCTCTTCCTGCTACTCTGCCAGTGCCCACTCCTCTGTACGTGGTCTCTACCACTGACCTTACTCTACCCGAATACCAACAATACCTAGATCTGACCCCATCTATTGGGGGGATCTATACCTACTGGATTTGATGTATAACCTACTCGGTTGGTACCTATGGCAGTTGCTGTAATGGCTATTGGATTGGACCTTGTATAGGTGCCTACTGAGGTCCTTGTGTTGCCATCCCCAATGGATCTCTAAACTCTGGGAATAGGTGGCTGATAAAATATACCTGGTAAGTAGGCATCATCCCAACATCTGATATCTCTGGGAGGTAGTTCCATTGTGATGCAACTAGGTTGTGCACATCTATCATCGATCTTCCAAGATCTAACCATGCTGACTGCCCCTAACCCATATCTCTCACTACCCAAGCATA
This sequence comes from Cupressus sempervirens, assembly GCA_028749045.1. NCBI lineage: Eukaryota > Viridiplantae > Streptophyta > Pinopsida > Cupressales > Cupressaceae > Cupressus > Cupressus sempervirens. Next base: position 896,407,688 of record CM053792.1, read on the forward strand.
GTAACAATACTCCTATGAAATTTCATGGGGCCGCCCATACTGTCACCATACCTTTATGATGGGGAATCTCTCGATAATGTGGGTGGCTCGGCCTAACAGTGGCCATGAGGAAAACATCTAGCTCAGCTCTTGAGGAGCATCATCCCAGTCCTTAATCTCTCTCTAGGGCCACCATATGATGTAGACCAGGTCATCAAGACGTGTCTGCCTGTGCTCAGTCTTACCCAAACCTTCTTGGATAAGTTTCCCCCTATATCTACATATGAATGGCTCCATAGGCTCTCAGGCATCCTCAAAAATGGGTTCGGTTACTAGAGGGTGCTCCCATGCCCGGATCTATAAAATGTAGATGTCGAAAACCAAGCTCCTCCACTTGTGATACACTATCTCATGCATCTTGTGATACATATGTGTGAGCATGCACTATCCCCATCCAAATCTCTTTAGGGAGTCGAGCATCCTCTACAACATCACACCCCACCCACATTCTAATCTGTTCTGCCCCCTATCAGGTACTAAGAAGCAACTAATGAATATGGCCAAAATTGATGCCAACCTATGAGTAGTCCCATATTTATGGATGAGCTCATCCCAGGTGATGGCTCGCCCTATCGCCAACTCTTGCTAAAAGATGGCCCTTAATGACTCTATGCTTGCTCAGGGTACTATGTCATAAACTACTCTTGACCCATGGAAGGGTATGTGCAGTATCTAATAGATGTCCTCTATTGTAATCCTCATCTCCCCCTATGGAAGGTGAAAGGTGTTCATTTCCAAATGGAAACGCTCCACTAGTGTTGTCAAAAAGCCATGATTCATGAGCACTACTGGGATCCACATAGATATGCTAATCCTAATCTATCAATATGGGCCATGTCTACATCATCAAGACTTCGTAATAGAGCTCCATAAGGTGGATAATGAGACTTGAATGCAATGTCATCAAAGACAACCTACACACACAAGTAAACACAACACATAAATAGTTAGTACTCACTTGATAACTCAAAACAATGACAAAATGAAAGAAAATTAAAATGAAACATCACAAAATGAAATTTTTAGTTTATTTCTACATGCTAGAATTTCATGCATAAGCACACTTTCTTCCACAAGATCTTGCATCGTCGTGCAAGAAAATAAGTCCTCACACAAGGAGTGGCAAGACTATGAGTGAGATGCACCCAAAATCCCACACATCTCATGCAAGAGGTGGGTATCTCTTAGGCAAGATTCCCCATCGATGCATGCAAAGAAACACCACGCTGGTGGATCTTTGCACGAAGAAAGACTAGCTTCGTGTAAGGAAAGAAACCCCCGCATGATAACCGAGTAACCTACCCTAAAACATGCTAAAGATGCACTAAAAACATCTCAAAAATTAAATGCAAAGAGCGATTGTCAACTACTCACAAGAGGTCCATAATCCACTTATCGACTATGTCATTAAGAGTGCTTGAAATAGTGTATGTGCACTAGAACTACCATCTTCCTCTTAGAGCTCTCTTCTGCACTAAAGAAAAAATGCACAAATAATTTGAAAATGACCCTTTGGGCCCTTATATAGGTTTTGACCTATTTTTTAAAAGTGCTCCAATTTGATAAAAAATTGCCCCTTGGCTAATTTGACCATTCTAAATCCATTTTCAAGATCAAATTCGAAATCTGACACACCTAAACAGCTATAAAATGCATTTTCAAATTTTGGGACCAACGCGATCAAACACTTGTGTAGTCCAAATTTTTGCTGATACTTTGTGAATCTTGGAATCTTTTCAACTCAAAATTTTTTCACATTTCATCACCAATCTAGAAAAGTCAACTACGATCAAATCTAGTAACTTTTGTTCAAACTTAGTCTTCTAGACCTCGAACTTACACCGAATTGACTCTAAATTTTCTTTTGATTGTTCTAATCTCTTCTATATTCTATTGACTCTCACATTTCTTCTATATCTCTCAACATACTACTTTACATCATATTTTTGGTGTCTCATCTTTTGATTTCACTCTCAAGGGGGTAGGATGATTACATCATTGATTCTAAAGTTCAAAATTAATCTAAATCTTCATTGCTTGGGGTATCTTGTTCCCATCTTATGTCCTTATCACTTAGGGCATTTCATCACTCAAGGCATATTGTTCCCTTTTATCTATCATCTTTGTCATCTATTCTATCTTTTCATTAGCTGATCACAACTTAGAACAATCTTTATTAGAGTTTGGTGGACAGGCATTGGGACAGTCTGAACCCTGAATCCTAAGGATCAAGCCTGATTCTAAGGATGATTCTATGACTCATGATTGGATCTTGTTATCTTATTCAATTCAGATATGTAAGCATTCTGCTTGGATCCCTTAAGGTCAAGCTCTATTCTGGAGATGATCTTTAAAAGCTTTTTCAATTCAGGTATCTAAGTGTTCTGCTTGGATCCCTTAAGGTTAAGCTCCATTTTGGAGATGATCTTTAAAAGCTTATTCAGTTTAGGTATCTAAGTGTTCTACTTGGATCCATTATGGTTAAGCTTTGTTCTAGAGATGATCTTTAAAAGCTTATTCAATTTAGGTATCTAAGTGTTTGGCTTGGATCCCTTAAGGTTAAGCTCCATTCTGGAGATCATCTTTAAAAGCTTGTTAATTTAGGTATCTAGGTGTTCTATTTGGATCCCTTAAGTTTAAGCTCCATTCTGGAGATAGTCTTTAAAAGCTTATCAATTTGTCTCTGTATCATCAATTTCAAAACCAATCTCATTTCTTCATCTTTGCATCATGCTTTTTGATTTTCTTTGAATTGAACATGCTACTTGCACATTCATTCAAAGAGGGGCAAAATGCAATACCCCAAAATTGGCTCATTTCCATGTTAACCAATTCTAGTCTATTTTGAGAAACTCCTAAGTCCTATTTTACTAGACAATTCTTATTTTGATTTTCGCTACTTGACTTAATTGTCAAATGCAGAAAACCCCAATCTTCATTAATTAGGCTACTTATTTAATTCCTAAAGTATTGACTCAAATTAGACACATTAAACCTATTGATTAAGATTTATTTTAATTTGAAGTGTTTATACTTTAATTAAATTAAATTATATCCTAGGGCTAATGTACTAAGGAATTTAAAATATTTAATTTAATATTTATGCTCACTTTAATTAATTGAATGAGATTATTCAATTAAATGGAAAAGGCATTTATGAGGTCATATCTCACTTTAATAAATTAAATAATATCTTCAAAATCTTCTCTTTAGTTCCAAAATGGAAACTCTGAGTGAACTGTCTCTTGACATTGGAATTAATCTAGTTAACTTGTTCTCACACTCATGAAAAGCTCAGTTAAGTACTCATCACACTTAGATTTGAATCAATCAACTTCACTTGCACAAGGAAGTTTTCATTTTAATTGAATCTTCTCTCTAATCTTAACTGTCCATTCAAATTGATCTTGATCGTTGATCAATTCTTGGATTCTATTTAAGGGACCCCCAATCCCTCATTATGGAGGTTGGAATTTGATTGTATTGAATTTCTGTCAAAATAATCGTGAGTTAATTTTTGTGATTTAATCTAGAGTTCACCTTTATGCTGAATGGGATCCATGACTCTCGTGGTCCTGCAAGCTTCCACTGTCGATCAACTTATATCTCTAGGATTATGGGCAGTGTCAGATGAATTTGAGGCTTAATTCATTTGCAGGGTGCTTAGAAAGAATACACTCAATATCATCATTCAAAGCTAGACCTTGACCACAAAGTTCTTCATCTATTGTTATATTCACAAGTTGCGCCACTTGCTGTTTGTAAGAATGGCACTGTTCCACAAGATCTACAATTACTTTCTGCTTGAGACCCTCTTTTGATTTTGGATCCAAAGAATTTAGCATCTCAATTAGAACATCTATAAGACCATGAAAATTTATAATCTCTATAATGCTTAAGGGTAAAAAGTTGAAATTTGTGGTTGATTGAACTGCCTCGAGCCTAGAATCTAATGACAGGAGCACTTAGTCTATCCTCAGGGGTTGGAAATTAAAACTTGTAGTCAGGATCATTGACGATGACATCTACATCACCAACATGATCCAATGAAAAGTATCAATGTCAACTAGTTTCACTTTAAATATCAGTCATACTACCTTAATTCCTGATTAAATAGGCTATGCTCTTTTAGCATTGTAATGAAACTTGTCAGTGAAAGCCTGCATGATAGCCCTTGTATGCTCATTTGATTCAAAAGCTTTTGCTGATTACAGAGAAACTCATCTCAAATTCTCTCAAATGTATCAGTCCTCCTTGTAAGCTATTAGCTTTTGTCCAAATAAATGTAAAATAACTGTAACCACCATGTTTAGAAATTCTCTTGCATGTGTGCTTGCAAGATCTGCTAATGCATGTGCTACTTTTTAAATAAATTCTGCATCAGAACCTTGATACCTACTAACCACACTCTCTATTTCATGGTCAAAAAATTATCAAAAAGCCCATCTGATCCCAGGATAACAATGTCGCCCTCCATTATATCAGTGTTGTACACCATTGCATCTTTATATGTTTGGCCAACAATCTCAGAGCTTGACTAGAAAGGGCAATCAAAGTAATGTTCTTGTGGAGATGTAACAAATATTATGTGGCCTTTTCAAAAGATCTAGAGTCCACAATCTCCAACATTTTCAATTTTAAGTGTCTCATGTTTTTCCAACATTGCAACAATTACTGTAGCTGAACCAGTCGAGCAGGCTTTTCCATGTGCCTTTTGCAGTAGAGATTGGGGATCACCATTCACCTTGTCATCAAGGCTATATGATATGTTAGGCATTAGTTCCTTTGGAAAAATAGTTGGATCTACATTTTCATCAACCCAACTAGAAACACCATCAGCAATGGCAAGAATGCCCCCATTATAGCTACTAAAAAATATTGCATCTTCTCCACCTTTATCAGCCTTATTTGGATGTGAAATGAGTTGTGTGCCAACAACAAATGATGGCTCCAACATCAAATAGACCAGCTTTGATGACTTAAACATTGTCTTCAAGATCTTTATAGTGCTTCCTAACATTCATGGCTCTTTTTTTGAGCACCATGGCTTCTACCTTCTCCCATCTACTAGAGTGTCCTTATCATATTTAGCCAGACCATTTTTTTACAAATCCCAATCTAATCCTAAAGTGATCAAAGTTGGAAATTTGCATTTTGGATCTTTCAAATCAATTCAACTTCCTGAGAACACATTAGTAAAATTGGGGAACACCTTAAGGGAATTTATTTCCATGGGAGGCAAATTTTAAAGTTCAAAAATGGTATACTGAAAGTCCACCTACAGTATGTCATACTCAAATCCCTTAAGTATGAAACTAGGAGTAAGGAAGTGAAAAAATAGATTGAAGAAGCCTTAGTGGAAAAAATGGCTAAATGGAAGTAATCTTTGAGTGAATTAAAGAGTCAAGTTCTAGATATCATACTCAAGGTAGTGGCACCTCAATGGGACAATGCTATAGTAGTTGTCAAGAATATTAGGGAAAAAACCTTGAGGAAGGTTATGCTAGATCTTTCAAAAAAGGAAGTGAAGGAAGCATTAACCAAGTATGAAGAAAAGCTAACTCCTAAGTTCAATGCATTATTGATTTTTGTCAAAATATATTGAATCTATTATATAATCTAATACAACTGCATGGAAGAATAAATTTGGATTGCATGTTGTAAAGCCCACTAAAAAAATTATAGAAGTAGATGATGTTAATTATTAGAAAGATGATGAGGATGATTAAAGAGTAAGTGAGGATCTTCCTTAGATACAAAAAATCCAAGATTCAGATCATGCAAAGATTGAAGCAGAGGTAATGGCCTCCCTACCTAATTCTTTGAGAAAAGCCTTAGTTCCATCTAGCTCAAAGTAGACTATAATCAAGTCACAGACAATTGAGGTAAAAATAGTTTCATCGAGCACTTAATTGACTATTGGAGCTATTTTACCAAGTGCAATAATGAGTGTTGTTACTACCACTTATCTACCAAGAAGAAGGCTCCACTCTTCATAGCAACAAGCTAGATTTAGTCATAGCAAGTTATTGTAAACACTCCTACCATTTTTTCTATTTCTCCAATTAGTAATATTGATTTTGCTACTAGTGTTTCAATAATAAGTGCAATGATAGTTGATGTTAAGTCTCAACCAAGCACTAAGGATTTGAGTAAAGGAAAGGAAATGATTCATTCTTCTATTCCAAAGGAAAAGGGTAAAGAGGTAGAAGCCTCCATTGATGAAATTGACTTGGATGAGGATATAGTTATTCCAAATTGGGATCTTTCCAATCTCACTCTAGATTAGATGGACACCCTTGGACATCTTTGTAAGAAAAGGGAAAAACAATAGAAGCTGAGTGCAAAAAGGAAGAAGAGGAATCAAGTGCTAGAAGACATAAAAGATATATTTGTTGATGCACTTAGTATTCAAATTGATGAAAATAAACTTGTATTGGACCAACTTGTTGACATAGTTCACAAGTTTAATGAAGATCTAAGTGGCCAAGAAAAACTATTGTAGAGGGAAGAAAGAAAGTTTGATAACAAATTTTTGGATAAGATGGCACAAAATATTTCCATTGATCAAGTGGAATTTTCCACTATTCTTATTTCCTTTCAAATTTTTGTAAATAATGTATTTTCCTTATTTGTAAAGAAAGTAATATTGCAAATTTCACCCAAGAAATAAAAGACAAGTCATGTAAGATAGATAATGATCTAAAGGAAAGTGCACATCAATTGTCACTTGACCCTAGCACTAGCTCAACCCATTTTGTAAAGATCAGGTACCTAATAGACTTGCAAGAAGAATTATTGAGAACAGAAGCTAGAATCTGAGCTACATTGGTAGATATTTAGAGTTTGATAATTCCCAACATGGATATAATGTAGAAATATGTTGCTCATGTTGAAACATTAATCCATGACAATACATTGTCAATTGTTGATCATATGATGGAATTATTAGCTGAAGTGCAAATAGCTTTGCATACTTCCAAAGTTTTGTAAGATAATTGGGACAAAACAATATCCATAATTTTGGAGAATACATAATGATTTCCTTTCAGATTTTGGTGTTACCTTCTAAATATGCATTTTTGGCATTTGTGTCAAAAGAGGGGAAATAGTTATATCATACAAAAAGAAAATGTATATATGCAAGAGAGAACACAAAGGGGGAAACATACACAAAGAAGGAATATATATGTACAACAAAACTACAAAAATATTTTTGAAAAACCAAAAATAGAGTTAGTATCAGCACAATAGTCCAAACTAAGTTACAGACCCAAGCACATTGATGGGAAAGTTTTGACTTATATTTTTTGAAGCATTCATAATTTTTGTATGATAATTTTTTTTGTCACTAATGAAAAAGGGGGAGATTTTTGACCTTATGGTCAAATAATTATTCAATTAATTCCTAAACACTTAAGCATTTGGTTGGTTACATTTCTACTGAGCTTCAAAAGGAGAAAGTACTGTAAATCGAGCTTCATAGTGTAAACCAACTAGGAAGTAGTGTTAACTGGGCTATAAATTTTGACTGAGCTAGTCGTGTTAACCAAGTAGAGAAAGGTAGTGTTGACCGAGTTGTATTGTCAACCAAGCCCTTTAGTGTTAACTGAGTTATCCAATATTTGTTGAGTCATCAATGCTAGCTAAGTTCATGCCTACTCCCAAAAGATCAATGTGGACCATGCACTAGTGTGAACTAAGTGCCAAAGCTTGCTGAGTGTCAGAATATCACCCAAGTGGTCTTCAAAACCCAAGTTTCAGTAGTGAGTTAATTTGGTGAAGATTGTTGAATATGATGTTTTAGCTGACTCTAGAAGGTAATTATTTAGATTGGTATATATGTAATATATATTGTGTGATCCAAATAAGAATGTGTAACAAGTAAGAAGCATAATGAATACAAACTAGAAGACAAAGGATACAAGAAGTATAAAGAAAAGGAGAATCTTATCTATCACAACAAAGTGATCAATTTACATCAAAGGAATCAAATCCAACAAACTGAGTTTTAGATTAGATATCTACTACTGGTTTGTTCTAATATGTGCATTAGTCAAATCCTCTAACAAGGTGGACTTAACAATCTTATGCAAAATCTCCTAATCGAGTGCATACTTCATTGTATTGTGTAAATCCTTTCACAAGGTGGGCCTAATAGTCCTTAATACTCCTAATAGGGTAGATCACCAAAAGTGATCAATTATAAGCTTTAACAAGATAGCTTTATACTATAGTACTAAATCTTATGGGTATCATCCCTAGCCTAGTTTTAGTTTCTATTTGGAAGGTTTCTAGGTTACCAAATATTGTGTCAAGTATTGTGAGTATTTTATTTCTTTCAATCGTTCATGCATGCAATTAGATTAGATTAGATTATAAAGGTTTAATTGGTGAGTTAAAGAAATTTTTTTATTATTTCCTAATTCACCTCCCCCCTGCCTCCACTCTCATTCACCTAGTCTATTCCACATTTCAAACAATATCACCATACAACTTTGCAAAAAATGCATTTGTAGTTGTGACTAATAGCTCTAGCTCAATGTTGAGAGTGGACATCTCAACTTTCTTTATTGTTATCTTACTATATACTTTCTCCATTAATCTATTGTCATACTTCATCTATGGTCTTTGCATCAACTTTTCCTAAATATCTATATCAGGGTCATTTACTTTATGTACAATTTTGACCAACTGATCAATAATTGGAGCTTTTTTCATCCAAATCATCAACAACACTAGTATCAATAAAAATGTCTTTGATACCATATAATACTTTTTTCATTTTATTTTTGTCTTCTCATCTCAGCTTGCTTAGTCTTCCTTGAAAATAGTTCACTTAATGTTACCATCTACTCCTCATTAAAGTTAGATTTATCTCAATCAAGAATGACAATTTCTTCATAAAAATTGACTTGTTTACCTCTTATTTCTTACGGTGGGTGTTTCACCTTCTTTTACAATTTCTTGCCCTTGGAGTCTATTTTGTTGGAGCCTAGAAAAGTTAGTTGTAAGGTTTTTATTAGAACCTCTAAACTTGGCATCTATGACTATTGTGTCATGCAATCTTTCTTTGAATCATCTTTTGATGTCTTCTCTTCTTTACCTTTCTCTATGTTAGACAAATTTGTCTTCTTATATATCATAATTATTTGGATTTTATCTAATAAAATCAACCTTTCTACCCCTTATCTCCCTCTAACTAAGGTTCTAGGGAATTTTATCTTGAACCTATAACAGTCTTATCTTCTTGAATATTTTTTCTCTTCTCTCCTTTCACTCCATCAATGTCCATATTTCTCCTAGTTGTATCATCTTTCCTTTTGCATCATCCTTCCTTTTAGAGTCACATGGACTAAATTCTTTATTAGTCAACATATTTGTTTCTCGTACTGACTATTACTTTCATCTTTACCTTATTCTTGACTAATTGTAAATATGGGAACATTTGGTAAAATAGGTGTATATTCTCCCTATTGTATGAACTCTTGTACATCAATCTTGGGATATTCTTTTATTTTTATGATCATAGTATATGGGTCCATCAATTTCTCATGAGCTAGCAATTACATAGACTTGGTTTGTGTAGCATTTTCACTTTCCTTCCTTGGCTTAGTTGTAATTGTACCCTCACTTAACACATTCTTATTTGGGATAATTTTAGGTTCAAAGTTAATTTCCTCATTTTTAGTCTACTATCCACTTAGTTGTACCAAAGTGTTAAATGTATCAACAAGGTAATTTTCACCATCATCAATATCTTCAATGTTAATGCAATCAGATTTCCACAATCCATGATTTATAATGTTGATTTTCTGGAATAGATTGTGTAGAGATTTTTCATCAACGTTTTGAATCACACTACGTGATCCATCATCAGGAAGAGAGAGCAAGAGATGTCAAATTGACATCAATTTGACATCTCTTGCTCTCTCTTCCTGATGATGGATCACCTAGTGTGATTCAAAACGTTGATGAAAAATCTCTACACAATCTATTCCAGAAAATCAACATTATATATCTTCAATGTTGTCAAGTTCTATATGTTCTTATTCATCTTTACCCATCTTATCATTTTGTTCATCATCAAACATCAATCTATGTATATTCTTCCACGTTATTTTTCTTTTCTCTACAACATTTTTCACTTTATCCTTTAAGATTAGGAAAGCCCTCCTCATGGGAACAAATCTATTGTTGAACTATTTCACAGCTTCTGAAGTTTAATTCTTGTTTAATTCAAGCATCACATGGGAAAGTGTGCCTTCTCTTATTTTTCTTTTTATTGTTAATAAAAACTTCTATTTTCAATCTATTTTCTCATAGATCTCATTGGGTATCATACTCCCTAACTTTAATTTGAAGTTTTCCATCATATCTAATAATGCTTTCTCAACTTTGTTCTTGTCTTCTTTACTCAATTTCTCAAACATAATGAAATGAAAACAAGACAATCCTTCACTTCCCCTTCTATTTTCACATAACTCATCTATTTTTTGGAGTTTATTTTTCACTTCCACTCTAAACTAGCTAGTATCTTCATATCGGGTCCTTCCCCCCTCATCATCATCATATTTTTCAATCACAAGCCTTCTCCTTGGCTTCTTAGCAACATTTCTTGGCTCTGCCTCATCATCAATCTTTCTCTTTTTCATAATATTTGAACTACTTAGTAGACTTGGATACTTCTTTCTTTGGATTTTTTGGGACTCAAAATTTGCAAATTGATTTTGGGTACCATTTAAAGGACTTTTCTAAAATGAACCCTTATAAGTTCTTTTAGTGCCTATGTACTGAGTGGTTCTTTTAAGTAAAATCATGTATTCTAAGTACTTATTTACCTTCATTTAGAATACTAATCCACCTAAGGTTATTATTTTGAAGTTTTGAATCATTTGGTGAGGTGTTTCTTTAAGCACTTGTCAAAATCTCTAGAGTTGCAAGTGTCAAAACATGTTTAGGAGGCTAGTTTTCATTTAAATATCTTGCACCCAATTAAGTATCATGATTCACCACTTTGGAAGTGTTTAGTATGCCTAAAATAGAGTCTATGTTTCATATTTTGAGTAAATTTTATTTTTTATTATAGTTTTTTGAGTCCCTTAAAGTTGGTCATTTATCTCTTTCATGATTTTGCACTTTGCACATAATTTTGGGAAGCCCTGTTTGACAGTGAAAATTTTATGACCCATTGAGTTTTTTGGAGAAATGGTCATAATAATAAATTTTGGTCATTAATTAAATTATATTTTTGAAATTTCAAGGTCAAATAAATTTTCTTGATGAGTTTCCCAAGCTGATTCCATTTGCAAAAACTTAAAATTACCTAGTTAGCTTTGATGACAATTTACCACTAGCCCTGTTTGAATGATCACAATTTTTAACTAGTTCATCTTATTGAGAAAATTATTTTTCCATTAAATTATAATGGTTTTATATTTTTATGTTCCAAATTGGAGCCTATGGTGAATCCATTTGACTAGTTTTCAAACGTGATTCCAAACAAAATTTCTAAGGTTGTATTGATGTCAAGATTTGTAGATTAGTAAGGAGGCTTGTTTAGGATGTTATAATTTTGAAACCATGATAAATGAAGCCAAAAAAACTATACTAATATATTATAAAAATATTTTGAGTGTTTTAGTTTTTAAGTTTTCACAAATCCATCTGCACACTTTCCCAAGTCCATTCCATATGCAAAAATTGTGCAGTTCTGTAATTCCCAAAAGCTGAATTTGCATGCTTGCCAAATTTTCCTAGTTATTTGTCATAAAAAAAATGAACATTCATACCCTCTACATAGAATTAGACCAATGTGTCAAATTTCACTTTCCCAAGTGGGTGTTTGACTATTTTTTGAAGTCAAAACCAAACACACATTTTCTTGTTTCTAACGGGTTGTTTGTAGGATGTATTTTGAAGAGGCAACTTAAGAGGATAATATATTTCAATCCATAGGTCATCATGATATGAAATTTGACAAGGTGAGATTAGGTGGAACAAGAATAAATGTTCTAAGTTTTGGACTCTAGTTAATTTAAATAGTTTTTTAGGCCAATCTTGAGACCTCCTAACATGAAATGGATAGTTATCAGAATAGCTAGAAAAATGAGTTTTGATTGATTGATCTATGATCAATTTAAAGTCAAACCTATCCAAGGACATCATTAGATCTTTTCAATTATTTTAGCTAGACCCACTTTGGGGGATAATTGGATTTGTCAGGTTGAAGAGTTTGTAGTCAGAAGAACATACTCATAAGCAAAGTGTGTAAAATGATGACATATTAAAAAATATAGAATGGAACACCCATTGTAAAAAATGATCACACATCAAATGAATGCAATAATATTGAGGCTATCATCTGGCTTCCAAATTCTAGTTATATTTTGTATTATTAAAGATGAAGGATCATTTCTTTTTTGAGAAGTGCAATTGAAGGCATAATTCTTCTAGCCATTTAGAATGAAGTTTTCTTTCATATAAAATGTGGAATCAACATGGTTGGGTTAAAATGACCCACATCAAATGAATGAAGGATGTTCTTAAAGTTTTTCCTTAATGGTGTCTATTTCAGTGCTAACCTTTCCTATGAATATGTGGTTTAAGACCTTTCTCATCTGATAATAATGACTTGAATTTTTCAGCACATAGGATGTATGTCATTTTTCAATCAATTGGTTTCTTGGTTAGATGGGTTATAAAATTTGTTGTGTGGAGAATATGAAATAGAAAAACATTGCTAGTAGTAGATAGAAATGGCCTCTTTGGTAGATCAAGCTAAATGCCTCAGTCAAAGATGACCATTGGTGTGTACAAAGGGCAAGTGAATGAAGGTTCTAACTAGTGACTAGAGGAGATGCATGATTGAATATGAGTAATAAAACTAGATGTATGGGATTTGTTGTAAAATTATGAGTAGGATGCCATGACTAAGTGTAAAGTTTCTAATTTTGAGATTTTCCAAATCTTCACTAATCACCATAAAATATGCTTGTAATGTCTGAAGAGACATGATGGAAGTAGATATCATGTCATTGTAAATATAATTTCTATGTAGGGATCTTAAATTTTGTAGAGGATAGTAATTTAGTGACATCCTAAATGAATTGTCCACAAATTACTTCATTGATTTTGATCTGAAAATCATAGAGAGATGTTGTGTTGAGCATTGATGTATGAAGGTCATCATGGAGAGGGAAGACATCTTTTAAGACTAATACTTGTCTAGAGCCATTATTCTAGTGAAGGTTTTTCATGTGAAGTAATTCAAGAAACCTTTCTCTTAAGACAAATGTGTTATTCTTCCTTATCAATGGGATGTAACTCAGTTGAAAGGCTATTTTACATTATATAATTGAATTTTATTCTCAACTCACTCATGAGACATAAAATAAGATGGGTTTTTCCAACTCTCCATTAACAGACTAAAACCATGGATCAAATTCTTTATATACCCACTTAGTATTTTGTATAACCAATCATGTGATCTATACAAAAGGAGTTGACTAAATCAAGTGAGGGCATGAATGCAACACTTGGAGATTGTTGGAGTTGTACCAATGGTGGGTTTTAATGTGTTTCATGAAATATGTATGGTAATATTCATAACAAGTGCAAAATATGTATGCAACTAGAAATATTCATACCATCACAGAGTGGTATTCATATTGTTTTTTGTAGAAGAAAACATGTGGAAAGTTCATTCTTTCCATCATGGGTGCATAAGAGAATGTGTTATAAAAAAAATTTCTTAAGGGGTTTAGTCCCACAAAGAGTAGTTATTATGATTTGAAAATATTTTTTAAAAAAGACCTATACATTGTAAGTGTCAAAAAAATTTCTTTGAGACACAAGGTTAGTCCTGTGTATGGGCCCAAGTGGGGTGAGACTAATGTGGAGATTAAGAAAATTTTGAACTAAAATATGTTTAACTAAAGATGACATGGAATGATGACTCAACCAGATAATGAGCCAGAAAATGCCACTTGGAATAGATCCCAAGGAGCCCAAACTAGATATGAGGAAATGTGTCATGTTCATGCATTTTTGCTAAGATTAGTAGGTAGAAGTGAAAGAAAGCATGATACTGCCATGTGGCAGTGGGAATCACATCGGTGATTGAGATAGGATAGTTCTATGTGGCACACTTTTTCATTCTTTCCAAATCAATGTGTTAGAATTGTGAGGAAGCATGGTGCCACCACATGGCATCACACGCCCAAGGTGCCCAATGAGTAGGTTGGTAATATGGGGCCTAGTTTGCAGATGACTTTCTAGTGTTAGAAAATCAAAAGATGAAATATGGTAGTCCATAGGTAGAGATGATGACATCACTAGATGCCACATGGTAAAATCTCATGATCTCGTAAGGCCATGATGATATAATTACAATGAAACATAATTGTGACACATGAAAAGGATGCCCAGATAGAGTGAAATGAGGTGGTGAAGTGAGTCAAAGGGTCAACAAATCAACAGGTGGTACATGATGATGACATGGTAGGTTAGCCTAGGGGTGTTAATGAAGTAGATGATAGAGATGGTGATGAGGATAGAGTGGCCAATAGGAGGCTAACACTTCTCATTGCATGGTTGACTGTTTGACCAGATAGAAAATTTGGAGGGAAAATATTCCATGGTTAAAAAATTTGAAGACTACAGCCCAAAATTTAAACACAAAACCTGGGATATTTAAAAGGGAATTTTAAATTCTTAGTGGGCCCTTTATTTGAATTGAAATTGTTCTTATTATAAATTTTTTGACTTTATAATGAGTCAATTTTTTAAAGGGAGCTCTACACATTCTTTTTGGTTTGCTTGGTTTTCAACAAGGGGTTTATAGTTCAAATCTTTATCAAAAATAAGATGATTAGATATTGTTGGAAAGGTCTCAAAGCGTAGATTCTAGATTTGCAATTCAAATGCATACAAGTCTTCATCATTAAAAAAAAAAAAAAAAAAAAAAAAAAAAAAGATTTAGGGATTTGATCAAGTAGGTCTTCTCCAATTGATTTTTTCTTCTAGTTTTTTGTTACACAATGATGGTAGTTAGAGATATTTTCTTATGAATCCACCATCTGGATAGGGGCCAAACTTGGTGATGTTTTTTCTAGCAATGTTATTTTACCTCTCCATACATCTAGTGGGACTTTTTTGGCTATAAATTTTGTAGTAGATTTGATCTTTCTCCAAGAGTGGTTTCATCATTTTGATGAGGTATTTTCTAGTTTGATGCAATAGTGGTGAAGAACAGATTTGGGTTTCAATCAAAGAGAAAGGGGAGAGGTTTTCCTTCAATAGAAGATAAAAATTGAAGATGACAAGTGGCAACAAAGGATCAGATCTAACCCATCTTCATTATTCTACTTATTCTCTTTCTTTTTTATTCATTAGGGTTGGTTTGAGTCTATTGAGCAAGGCTTTAGATTTTTTTTACCTTTTTCTTAGCATTTTCTATCTATATGAATAGTAGTAATGAAGTCATAGTGATAATTTCTAGTCTATTTGATGTTTTATGATCTATTTTCATGCATCTCAAATGTATTTATCTCGAGGAAATTAATACAAATAAGAAAATCTGAATAGTTTCATTTTGATTCTTGTTTCCTATCTCTAATGTTTGCAATCTTTTGGTGATTTGTGGACAAAGAACATAGATCCTAGTTGCAACTTGTTTAGGGTTGTATGTCTTAATGTGTTTATCCATTGATTCAAAGAATCATGTAAATGATTGATGTATTTTGACAAGATTGCACATTTCATGGAAGGATTCTGATAAGTAAGAGATGCATTGTGAAAGATGATGTCCTGTTCATAAAGTGAATAGATAGATCACAAATTATCTTGATGTATGTTGTATCTTATGTAATTCCCAATGAATTAGGAACTAATCTTAGTTGGAGATTGGATATTCTTGTTCTTTCATATCTAGGTTATGTTAAAATCATTCAAATATCAAATTATATTTCCCTTCTATGTTGAAGAGATGAAAGGAAAACCCCCACTGAGCTTGCGAATGCATAGGTCATGTTATTAGCTATCTCATACCTCTATTATTGCATGAGTGAAGAATATTCAAGGGTTAAGCTTCTTTATCTAGATTTATATCTTTATTTTTGCACTGGTTATATGAATGAATCAAATGCCTACCCTCCTAGGTTTTATAGAGTCTAAAGTGAAGGAGTATAGCCTTATAGTTGGCCCAGGTTCTAGTCAGAGTGCATCCAACATAGGAGTTAGCTCCCTAGTAGCTAAAATCATTGTTAAATCAAGAGACAACATGCTTAACTACTTCTACAATAGTAGTTGTTCTAGTTGTCTACCTAGTGATCCTTGGGCTAGGAATGGACTTATTTATAATTTTCTTGGGATTCTTCTTCACTTTTGACTCAGTATTAACTATCTATTTTCCTTTCTTATGGCTTATTAACCATTAACTCCTTACTTTTACCTTGTGTTAGCTCCTAATATAATAGGACCTCAATTACCTATAGGGATATTGGAAATACCTAGGAGTTAGCTACAAGCCTTGACAAGTATTCCTATGCAAACCAATAGGACCAACTGATAAGACACTTAGTCTTCTTCCCTTTGAATTCTGCAAGATTTAGGTGGGTATACCTTGGAATTTACTATGATTTTCCTTTGCAATAATATTTAAAATATATTCCATTATAGAAGACATTTTCCTTTAATTCTTCTAGCTTAGAGACAAAAAAAATCAATTCAAGATAGCTAATTCTTCACACCCTAAAGATCTTTAAATCAAGCATAGGCTAACTTTCAGATCTACTCTAGGTTCCAAGTCCTTGTAAAACACAGTTTTGAACTTTATTTGGTTACTTTTTTGGTTTTAGGTCCCTGTAAAACCTATATTTTTATGTTTGGTTGTGAACCTTAGGTTTTAGCTCCTTGTAAAAGATAGTTTTGAACTTTAATTGGTTAATTTGTTTGTTCTAGGTCCCTGTAAAACCTAGCTTTTTTTTATGTTTGGTTGTGAACTTTAGGTTTTAGGTCCTTTTAAAACCTAGTTTTCCTAATGGTTATATTTTTTTGTTGTAAGGGATTTTGGCTCCCCTTAAAGCCTATTTTTTCCTTAATCTAAAACTTTTAAATCTACACAATAATGTCAAAAATAATAAGAGATTTTAAATAATGACTTTGATATTATGTAGGTTTACCTATTTTTTTAGACACACACATGAATAGTGCATTATCTATTGGGTTATACATTGATAAAGTGATACTTTAACTTTTCTTTCTTTCAATAGTTTGTGAGGAAAAATTAGTAAACAATTCAAATCCTATTCTTATCACAATCTTCTAATGAAACCCTTCAATCCTCTAATATCACATCAAGAAATTACTAAATCAATTTGATTAAAAGAAAACTATGAAATGAGATATAATTCAAAATGAACTACAACTCCAACTCAACATAATTGCTATTGAATCATAGAAAATTGAAGATAACACAAGAAGAGACAAGATCTGAATTGAGCAATTCAAAATGCTTCTTCACTTGCGTTTAATTTCTTGAAAACAATACAATTATAATATAAAATATTTCTAATTAACAAATAATAAGAGAATCATAACACTTGAAACCTATATTCCTTCTTTATGACAAAAATCAACATAACAATAGTACATTGTATTTGGACCAACCCAAAACATAAAAATGGCATTCTTTCTATCAAAATTTGGACCCCCAATCCTAGTCTTTGAAATCATTTTATAATCAATGATTGCAACAATCTTCAGACATGGGAGAGCATGGATAAATTTCCTATTTTTATTTGACAACCATTATTTGTTACATATAAGCCAAAATGTCAACATCTATGACTGTGTGAATGAAAAAGAAAGGAATTTTTTAAAAGAAAATACAACCAATATTGGAAGTCTAATGGGAAATTTTGATATTGAAGGGGGAGGGGGGGTCAATCTGGATCTATAAAATTTTTACCCTTTCAAAAAAATATCAAATTTGGTAACTCCACCTCTAATCCTTACCTCAACAATATCATAAATTGCATAAACATTTACTGCTATGATTTAATAGATCTAACAACTAATCGCATCCATAAAACATGTAAAAAAATGATCAAGACATAACATAGAGATTTTGGTTACCCAAAAACCCTCCAAGATGAACGTAAAATTGGGATGGGGATGGCACGCATAAATCTTCACTAGTAGCAATAAAGTTTTCCTATTAGGGCTACAATTTTGATCACTTCTGATGATCTACCTTATGAGTGGGGTTTTTGTTGCACCAAAATACTAATCTATCAATGCTTGATAAGACTACTCAACTTATAGTACATAGGAGGCTATTAAGCCCTTGTCACAAATCCTTTGGGGAGCACTAAAATAATTTCTAATAATATCCCCCTTAGTGTTACTTGAGGCTCTAAGGATTCAAACATGTGACCAAGCTTTGCTGCCACTTGTTAGAGTGGGGTTGTCTTTGCATCAAAAAGCTAATCTGCCAATGCTCAATACAACCACTCAACATATAGTACACATGAGGTGGTTAAGCCCTTGTCATGAATCTTGAGGGGAGAGTTGAACAAATTTCTAAGAAATATTACTTCTATCTAGACTTTAACCTTGAGTTATTTGCAGGGGTACTTCCTTTTCATGTGCTTCACCTTCCTTTTTATGCCCTTCACCCAATTTTATTTCCAAATCTTCAATCATTTTCTTTCTCTTCTTATTCATTTTAGTAGTATTTACTTCAATAGTGATCTCATACTTTCCAAAATAATTGGCTTTAGGATTAACCTTTCTTTCCAAAAAATTTGTAATGGTGGTAGTGACTTCATCAATGTTGATCTCAAAGGGAAATATCCTTAACCATGCTACCTAAGGAATCATTGCCTGAACATAAGTTTTATCAACATAAACTAGAAAAAATACATCATCATAATATTTTTCAACCAATAACCTTGGGATCCTTGACCTCTTCTTCATCTATTTTTTTTAAAAATTATTCAAAGTAACTATCCGTTACATTTTCAAAATTTTCACCAATTTGCCAAATGCAATCGTTTACCTTCTTTTTTACTAGTTCTCCTTGTTCCCATACCACATCTCCAATTGTGGGAAAGTAAATATGAATGTAAAAGAATATGCATACAATAAGTTACCCAAACTAACATATAGAATTATTGACCTTGTGAATGGAAACCAAGTTCTTAGCTAATTGTGTCCACTATAACTCAACAAGATCATATTCATGATCCTTCTTAACAAACTTTCATGCTTTGGTTCTTGCAATGTAGGGCATTCTATTTAGTTTGCTCAACTAGTAAAATTTGTACAAAATCACTAGAAAAGAAAATTCATTAAAAGGATCTTCAATGATTGTAATTTTCATATTGTAATTTTCATCCCTCTTCCATTCCATGCTACCCTGATATTTGATTCAATTACCTCTCAGGTTTAACATCTCATTATCTGTGTTATGTTGCACATAGGGTATATAATTATGGCATGCATAATATTTTTAGCAATCTTTACCAGTCTTGTATCTAGCCACAATTACATGTTGTGATTTCTGCTAAACATAACCATAATCAATTCTACCTTGAAACTTTTGGGAAAATCTAGTGCAAGAGTTAACCTTTTCTCAGTAATGAGTTTAAACTCTTCCTTTGATACTCCTTGTACAAAAAACTTCCCATAATCCATTCTAATCTCATAGTCTCCTACTTCTCCAATTTTACACATTTAGAAGGATTTTACATCATGTATCATGATAATGTTGGGATGAATTGATGAAAATGTAAGAAATATATAATATTGAGAGATGGGAGTAGGGGGGTGAATCAATATACTAAATTTTTTTTCCCACAATTGAATATTGTTAATTACTCTATAACTTGCATATGTAAGTAAAATAGGAATGTTGAATAGTAAATATAACCATACACAAAGAGAACTCATAAAACCATTATTTGTTAACTAGGGAAACTATGGCCAAGGGAAATTCACAGTGGGGATGATACCCACAATATGATCTACTAACCAAAAGAGTCTTGTTAAGGATATTGACCTTGTTAGGAGTCTATGAAGAACATATAGTGTCTCAAGTCCTTGTTAGAGGACTAGGCCATGTTAAAAGCTTCAACCCTATTAGGAGTTTCTTCAACCCTATTAGGAGTTGGTAGAACAAATATAATTTATGTAAGAAGAGCCCACTGCCCTAATGCCCACTTATACAATTAAGTTCCTTCACAAGAATAGATATACATACAATGTTGTCTTACTATTGTATCTTACACTTTCTTTGATTAAACTTTAGATCTCACATCATATAAAGCTCACACATCATAAATACTATAATCACAATAGTTCACATCAATACTTATCGCTTGCACAACACACACACTTATCTGCACAAGATAAGATCTTCATATGTACCTAACTAATTATAAAATATTCTCTTTCAGCCTTCATGCTTTCCCAAATATAATTTAGGATATTAGCTTACCAAGATTAAGTAATTTTTTTCTACCAAAATAATTCCTTAAGTCGTACAACTCATATCTTTGATATGCTATGTTCTGCTATGTTAAATACCTGAACTAGTAAATCAACTATAACTTGCACTATACAATCTGTACAAGTCTGCCCACTCACATATGTCATCATGACACTGTCATATAGCTATCCTCAACTGCAGATGAGATAACTCAAATTCTATCCTTCATACACATTGCATCTATATCTATACTGGTGCAATTTGTCTAACACTTTGATAATTTTCTAACTCAAAATACATAAATGAAATACATGTTGCCATAAATGACAACACTTTAGACATCTAACTAACCACATTTCCAACAATCTCTCCCTTTGGCATTGATGGAGACATTTATAAAAATTGGCTAATTCCCAAAATGATGTCATGCAAAACAAAGGTAAATACAAAAGAAATTCCTCCAAAACATAATAATTTTATTCATATACATATATAATATTGCATGCTTCTCCCTTTAAAAAATAGAACAATTTTCCTTACATACATCCTTCTCCCCCTTTGACATCAATGGAAAAGGTGTAAAAAATTCGTATACAAAACTGTGTTGCCTCACTTGATCAACTTGCAATTCTGGAAAAATATTACAAAAATAGTTTTTAGTCTCTCCAAATCTTTCTTCCAATTCTCCTTGATTATGTCAAATATACTAATGAGTACACAAAGTACATAGGATGCCACTTCAACTACACCCAAGTCAATATAGGAAATTTTTTCATATGAGGACGTAGCTGCAAGACACTACTCGAATTGCCTCTACAAAATGATGATTTTGGTTGATAAAATTTCTCTAAGAGTAGAGAACCTTCTTATTGTCTTTTCTTTATCAGTCTCAATGCCACTAATTACATTGTGAATCTTCTCCACTTTATTTCCAATATCTTCAATATTGGCATCTAGTAACTACAATTTGGTGGTGAGTGTATGAAGCTCACTCATTTGAGCCTTGATTTTATTGTCAAAATATGATTGGTACTTGTATGATAGTGCACACTATCCATACAACTTCTTACCTTCACCAATGGTCTTCCTCAATCCCTTGATGCATTCATCTAATTTCTTCAGATCATTTCTCACATTCATGTATAATGTATCAAAAAGTCATGCATCATGCTTGGCTTGTGCTTGTAATGGAGCTATTTTAGACAAGGTTGTGAATTCATCATCAAAAAATTTCACCAATTCTTTTGCCTTAGTTTGCAATTCTATCTTTGTAATAGTCATAGGAACTATCTTTTGCATCCTATCAGAGACTTTCGTTAATGTTTTCTCTAAAGACTTAACTGATTTGTTGTTTTGGAGAAATTTTCCAATAGAACTCATCAATCCTTTCTAATTATCATTATCATTAGATATTTTTATTGCTACTACTGTTACCAGAGTTTTTGTTGTAATAAGTGTAAGTACTTTCAGCTCTACATTTTTCTTTTCTTCCTCTAGTCTCATTTTCTCTTTTCTATCTTGATTTCTTCATCATCTTTTTTCCTCTCTTCTTATAATATTTCTTTTTCTTTCTCAACTTATTTTTTTTCCTCCTCTTCTTCTGCTTTCTTTTTCTTCTCTTTTCCTAACTCTTCATCTTGTTTCATCTTCCTTTCTTCTTCTTTCCTCTTTTCATCTGCTTCTTGTTTCTTCCTTTCCTCTTCTTCTAACCTTTTCTTTTCTTCTTCTTGTTTCTTCATTTCCTCTCCCTGTAACCTTTTCTTTTCTTCTTCTTTATTTCTTTGTACTTTCTCATCCTCTTCATCTAAACTTGAATATGCAATGATATTGCCAACAATTTTATTTCCATATTAAGAGAATGAATCCTTTAATTAAAGAGAACAAATTTCCACAATCCATTATATTGTACTGATATGTTTCTGGATTCGATTGTGTTAAGATTTTTACCATCAACATTTCGAATCACACTACGCGATCCATCATCAGGATGAAGAGCAAGAGATGCAAAAAACAATATATTGCAGATAATGGATGAGACAAAAAGAATGAATCCTCTTTAGCATCCACTATTATGTGTGTAGCGTCCACTTGCATGGATTTTGTACCCATAACTATATGAAGAGGTGACATGGTTTGTTGTGCCTCTTCAAATTATTCTTCTTCATCAATGGGATTACTAGCCTCCACATACACTAGGCTTGGTGATTTTGGTTGCACACTCTTCTTAGGCATAGAAGTCATAAACTTTACTATGGCTTCTTATGTTTCCCTCTTAACCTCTTTATAATTTCCTCCTATTAGAAGAATTTCTCTTTATTTGTTGCTACAAGGGGTCCAGTGCCTTTCAAGGTTCTATCCAAATATTCACTTATGATCACTTCACACAATTTATTAATCACGCTCTCTATTAGCTTGGTTTCTTCTTCTACTACTCTCCTTTTTCTATTCAGTAACTAGTTGTAAATATCTTCTAGGATCTTACCTTGTATGCTATCAAATCTTTTATTCCTTAGAATCATATTACTTACAATAGCATCCTTTAGTTGCCTTCTATTCATATTACTATACAAACTATAATATTTATTCAACTGCACAAAATTATCATTGTTTATAATCTGTATGTTCAGATTCTTCACCTTGGGTTTCTATGCTTTCATTCTAGTTGGTGTCCTTCCTTCTTTTGCTACTTGTTCAACAGGCTTCTCTTCATCAAATTCCTTTGAGTCACTGATTTGCAATGTTTTTCTTCTCTTTTCAAGTCTACTATTAGTTTTCTTGACCCTTTTCTTAGAGGATGGTGTAGATTCTTATTTAACCTTTACCAATCTCTCTAACTTTCTCTGTGCAAATGATGTATCAACCTTTGGCTACTTATTTGGTTGTTGTAGTTTAACGAGTTTCTCTTATGCAACTATTGCATAGGGTGCAATAGGTGTTTGTGTACTAGGTTCTATAACTGCTATACCTTCAGATGACATTGTAATAGCATTGGGTGTCACTATTATTACCTCAGTCTTCCCACTATCTTTCATTTCTAACACAATACCTTTAATCTCATTAAATCCATTTGTAGTCATTCCTGATTCCTTGAGAATGAAATCTATTTTCTTCTCTACATTCCTTCTAATTTCTTTACTATGGAGTTCATAATGAACTTCTCTTACCTTTTCATCATAGGTACCCCATCTAGAACATTCAATGTCCTTCTCATACTATGATATGATCTGTGCATATCCTTCTATAAGTTCTTCACTCATTTTATATCCCATAGGCTAAATGAATTTCACCTTGGGTTCAACTGCTTCCATATATGTGGTATCTATTTTTACCATGAAGCATATCTCATCTCTATACTTATCCACCATGGAGGGAGGGATTCTGTACCTTTGCTTCATCTCAGACTAAAATTTCTTCATCATTCTATTAATGTCATTGTCTCTAACATTCTCTAATCTAGCCTTGTAACATTGTATAACACACTTCATATAACATTTATTACTTTCCCAACTTGTCATGCCAAGGAATTTCTTGGTTACATAGAATAATAAGTATATTAACAAAGATTCAAAGCTAAAGACTGCATTCTTTGAATTCTTTAGCTTCACAATGTTGTCCAACAACTATGTTTTGGCAATCTCACACATATTGACTTTTCTTCTCTCAATTTCCATCACATAGGTTGCATACATAAAAATTTCTGGCATAGAGTTTACTCTAGAAATGTGATTCAGCTTATATCATATAATTTTCTTAATACTTTAACTCATTTATCCTTAATCATGTCAGCTTTCATGTTTCTTCCTTCAAACTTAGTGTACAATTTTATCTCAATGACATTTCTTGTATTTCTATCGCTCACTAGGTTACAACCTTCATTGCTAAAACCTCTAAGTTTATAGATTAGGTAATTGTCAATTGCAATAGGCAAATCACCTATCCAAAACATTTCTTCATGGACTCTACTTAGGATAATTTTGGTCCATTCATGCTTTTCAAATTCCATGTAGAACATATACTTAATTAGACTCAACTCATCTAGGTATGCATACTTATAATTAAGGGTTAGATCTCCATTTCAGATAACTCCTAAATCTTTATGGATATCCTCATCCCCAATGCTCTCAAATTTGTAATGAATATAGCTTCAAACATCTTCAACTTGAAGTACATTTAGCAAGATTAGGGAAAATGCTCCTAATAGATCATCCATGAGAAAAAAAAAGCGTATTTATTGAATTTATACCTCAACCTCTCACTTACATCATACATTGTCTAACTTGCCATAATGCTTAATTGTATACACTGAAAGTTCAACTCAATAATACCTTTAATGTTGTGTTTAGGGCTTCTAAAAATTCACACTTCAAATACTTCTCTTCACACTTGAGTTTGTTGTCAAATCACTCTCAAATCACTTTAAACTCTTTGCATGATCAAATAGTACTCACAATCTTGTTCAAAATCCTTAAATCATTTAAAATTAGACTTCACAATAAATGCACATCTAGCACAAATTTAAAAACTATTACTGATTACTAGTAAACCTAGTTTTCTTTTTGCATAGCTTCTTGCAATTATATCTAAGCTTGTGTACTGGACCATAACTTCCTCTCTATGTCCTCTATCTTTATTAACTGTGTAACTTCTAATTCACTCTCTACCATTAGTTCTAATTAATTGATGTTATGTCTCTATTGAAATTGCTTAATTCAGATAGGATGAGTCACAAACAATTTATGACTTTAATTTCCCATCAAGTTCATCAAAATATAGTTCTTCTAACACTGCATAAGAACTTTTTGGATAACATTCTTTCACAAATGCCTCTTTGAATTCATCAACATGTTCCTTGATTGCTTTCTTCTAACTATTGTCAGTGCCATTATCATTTCTTCTATCATTTTTTTTATTATTCCTCCTATGATTAGGATTCTTTTTGAATTTCCTTCTATCCATTCTGAAATTTTTTATTGTGCATCCAAAGTTATTTCATATCTAGCATATAGGTGCATTCCTTCTTTTATTTACTCAATTATGACTTCTAAGTGCTCTGCAATTCCTTGCAATGTGTCTAGGATTATTACACTTGTAACATACAAATTTTTTACCATTAGATCTTTCACCATCATTGGATCTACTATGGGATCTTCCTCTTTCATTACCTATAGGTTTAGTATTCCTAAACATTCTACTATGCCCATTATTACCATCACATTTAGGTTTCTTATAGTCTACTTCTTTATGTCCATAACCATGACACTTATAATAATATAAATTAGTAATAGGTTTGAAAGACTTACCCATGCAATCTCTCTTCATATGACCAACTCCATTGCATATGAAACATCTACCTCTGAATTCATGTCTAGCTTCCTTGGATGATTCAACTTGCTTAGTTTCATCAACTTTCTCTATTATATTTGGTTCACTAGGTTCCTCAAACAAATCAACTAGTTCAACTCTTTGATCAATTTCTTTAGGCTTAAGGGTTTCTACAACTGGATCTAGTTCCCTTCTTACTTCACTTTTCTTGGCTGATTTCTCAATATGATATAAAAGACCTATCTTGTCATAAGAGGGTCTCTGATAAAATATCTGCTCATAAATTTTCTTAGTATTGGAATAAAGATTCTCTAATTATTGTTTGGCTTTTGTCAATTATCCTTTCACAATAGTATTGTACTTTTCTAACTCAACATGTTCTACCTTAATAGAATATAATTCAGATGTTACTTGTGTCAACTAGAATCTAAGGTCTACATTCTTAGTTTTCAGATCGAGCTCATTCTTACTGCCATCTTTCTTAAAACTTAAGTTCAATAATTTTCAATTCATGTTTCAAAAAATCATTCTCTTTCTAGAGAACTCCTACTTCATCATTGACACTAGTCTGCACATTTGATTCCTTACTAGATTTCAGATCATCAATCTTGTCTTTTAGTTTCCAATGTAAACTTTTGCATCTTCATATCTATCTTTTAGGTTATCTCTTTCTTCTATAAGAAGGTAAATCTTCTCAAGAGCTTCTTCAAGGTTTCCCTTTAACTATTCCATATCCATAGGAATTGTACTCAAGCTATTAAGCCTCTTCTGAGTAACTACTTTATAATATTGTTAACTACTTTATAAATTGCATATGAAAGTAAGCCAACAATACTAAAAAATAAATATAACCATACAAAAAGAGAACTCATAACACAATTATTTTTTAACTATGGAAACCTTGGCCAAGGAAAAACCCTAGCGGGGATGATACCACAAGATGATCCACTAAACAAAAGAATCATGTTAAGGATATTGACCTTATTAGGAGTCTATGAAGTAGATATAGTGTCTTGAATCCTTGTTAGAGGACTAGGCCCTGTTAAAAGCTTCAATTCTATTAGGAGTTGGTAGATCAAATACAATGTATGTAAGAAGAGCCCACTTCCCTAACATGCACTTATATAATTAAGTTCCTTTACACGAATATGCATAAATACAATGTTGTCGTACTATTGTATCTCACACTTTCTCTTATAACACTTTAAATATCACATCATATAAAGCTCGTACATCATATATACTATCTTCACAATATTTTGCATCAATACTTATTGCTTGCACAACACACGCACTTATCTATGCAAGATAATATCTTCATATATACCTTACTAATTATAAAACTATGTTTTTTCAACCTTCATGCTTGCCAAAATATTATTTAGGATATCAAATTGCCAAGATTAAGTAATTATTTTGCTACCAAAACAATTCCTTAAGTCGTATAACTCATATCTCTTATATGCTCTATTATGCTTTGTTAAATACTTGATCAACTATAACTTGCAACATATAGTCTATAAAATTTGCACACTAGCATATGTCATCATGATGCTATCATATAGCTATCCTCGGTTGTACATGAGATAACTCAAATTCTTTCATCCATACAGATTGCATTTGTCTCTGTACTGCTACAAATTGTCTAACACTTAGACAATTCTAACTCAAAATACATTAATTAAATATTGAATGCATGTTTCCATAAATGACAACACTTTAGACATCTAGCTAACCATATTTCCAATAGACAATACACTTGTAGAGTCACCCTTCATCACAATTTCAAGAACGGCCTTATTTTGGGATGTGGAGAAGTATTGTTTTTGACTAATTGAATGTTACTAACCTTAATTTCTTAATTTTGTGTGCTTGTAGATGAGCTAATTTCTATTATCTTCAATTTAGGGTTTGATCACTAGCTTCTATAAAATTTGGCAATTACAATCTTTCACACTTTGATATTCTTTTCCAAAGGAACACTTCAAATCTCCTTAAATTATTGCTCAATGCTCTCTGGATGCTCTACTCTTAGAAAATTTGAATACAAGGTATATAAAATGACTTCATAATTTTACTATATACCTCAAATAGTCAATTTTAGGGCATCATTAATGCATAGTACATATTTAAGGTGCCATACAAATGTCTTGGTAAACATAAGACAACTTGACCTTTACGCTCCACTTTACTAGCTTAGTCAATGCATTAGCTTGGTCAATACTATAACTTGGTCACTGCTATATAACCAATACTAACACTCGACACCAACTACTAACCAAATTGGTATGTATATTATTTTCTCCATTCACACTTCAGATCTATCCTAATGAATCTCATCTCATGTAGATAAGAACTTCACTACATCATATGTTAATAACTGATGTATGATATATAATATTGAATATTGTTCTTTTCATACTTTCTTTTCTTAGTTTGAGGTAGTGTGATCACCTAATCCATTGAATGGGTGATCTTAGCCTCATTAGATACACCAACACTACATTCTTCCTTCTTTATTTATTTTTAAATCATCTAGTTTCTCACTTTTTCAACATTCATAGCTTCTTTACCTTTGTTCTATTCATTTTTAGGTAATGGTGTTTGGGTCTTGCAATTTTTGCTCAAATGACCAATCTTATGATAGCTATAGAAAACTATACTTCCATTCATGTAACTCTTAGATTTAACTCTAAAATGTGTCCTAATACAATTTAGTGCAATGTGTCCATATTCACCACATCATTCAAAATTGTACCATGTATTGTAATCCCAATTGATTGTCTCACCTTGCTTAGGTGCATTTTCTTGAATCTTGGGTGTCCAGTTAAGATTTGTATTAGATCTGTAATCTTATGCTCTATGAAAATATTTTTGATAATTATAGAAATCCTTGAAATCTAGGTGTAACTTGTATATTACTAACCTTTTATCTACATTCATGTGCTTAATGTTCATGCTTGTTACAATTAAAAAAAATATCCATTGAATTTGTGTTTCAGATTTGATTTACCAATCTTGCTTCTACATATATTTGTTGTGTGGTTTGATTTTCCAAAGTGATAACATGTGGATTTATTCATCTTTGACTTTGAATTCCTCTCTTCTCCACTCTTTGATGATTCTCCTTCCTTAGTAAATGATAGGTTATTGGTATAGCCTAGTCCAAATGTGTCACAATGTCAGTTGGTTCTCGAAATTATTTGTTGAAAACCTACAAGCTTTTCCTTCTTGATGTTGGGAAATTAATATAATTTTGGTTAATGAAGAAGGTTCAAAATACACTTTCTCAACCCTCACCCTTTAGGCTCTACAAAACCTAAGTGGTTGTACCTTGTTATCTCAACTCTTATAGATGAGAAAAACCACCAATGCAAACTTAAAAATAATACTATTGAGTAGGTAAGTACTTTCTCAAGGAGAAATCATGTGATAATATTCTTGATAATAAAAATTAAAATGTAAATTTATGTATGCAAGCAAGAGAATGAGAAAATGAATCTAACCTTTTACTAAATTGCACTTTTTCTTGGAAATATTACAAGACTAGTCCTTTCTTGATGGGAGAATAGAGTCAATAACAATATTTTTTGCAATCATCTAATCAATTTGAGACAAGAACATTTATATCATTTACTAGATAATGAACTTGAGATTATAAAAACTTGATTAATTTAACTTAACTCCAATAGCATTTGAAACTAATTACACAAAACCCATGCATATATTTTTCTTATCGGGGATTTATTTCTTCAATTTTAATCCATAAATAACAATGTAAATCCAAGAAGATGATTTGAAAATGGAAATAGTTATAATTTATTCCCAAAATTTATGAGAGAAACAAAGTATATTAATTAATTCCAAAAATAAGTAAAATTGGTCAGTGACTGTTTGCAATGTCTTTCCCTATAGTGCATATTCATATCATTTTATCTCTATATATCTATCTATATCTATTAGTTCTTGGTACCCTTTCTTATAGAAAATGAAATGGTGCAAGAAAGCTTCAAACCTTTACAGGAAATACTAAATAATAACTAATTGCAACCATTCATAAAAAAAGCACAATGATAAGATTTTTTAGGAAACTTTTAAACAAATATCACAAATATCAAATCATATCAATAATTTCTTCAAATTATCAATTCCCAAGAAGGTCCTCAAAATTAACCAAGATGGCTATGACCTTGGCTCTATCTTCTTCAAGATCCATATCTTGTACATCACTGATGTAGTTGGCATAATTCTTTCACAAATCCTAGACTACTACATACTTGTTGTTAAGAACATCAAGTTGGTCCTCCTTCCCTAATGATAAATTTGGTTGCATGACTAGTTTTTTTTTAGATAATGGGTGTTGCAAACATTGCATAATATTGTTATATAGTATTATTTTATTTTATTATATAATATTGTACCTAGGAGCACCTAGATGGATGTGCAATATCTAAAGATTCCCATGGGATATACTTCATGATCTATATTATAACATTGTGATAATATTTGATGTAATTATTTAATATTGGGGAAGAGAAATTAAATGTCCAATATTAAATGTAGGGTCAATGGGTTAGGTAGCATATGGTTTATGTAATACCACTTGGTGGTTTTGTGGGACTTGCTACTATATAAGTAGCCACAAAGATAGTTGTTGTATGAGAAGGGAAAAAGATAAAAAGAAATTTGGGCAAGACAAGGTTTGACAAGTTAGTCAAGGGAGCATTTGTGAAGGTTGGAAGCTTGACATTGAATGTGAGGATTCATGCTTATTCACATGGATTTATTGGTTGTGGCTATGACTTTGAAGACTTCCATGACTATATTGCAATGTTATTTTTGTTGAATAATGCATGGTGATGGATACTTTTGGAGGCTGGCTTTTTCCCTTAATGAGGGTTTCTCATGGTATATCTTGGGTCACATTTTTTTGGGTATGATGTCTATTCTCTTTCATCTGGATTTCAATTAAATATTTATTTCATATATATTATGGTTTATGCAGAAATGACTATATTCTTTGTTGCATTTTTATTTACAAGTGGTATTAGAGCTATGGTTTTGTTATTTTAACCCTAGATTGAATCCATGGGAATGCATGAGAGGATAAAAGAAAGGGCAAGATATATGAGTTGTGTATTGCAGATTTGACAATTTTGGATTTTCTGTTATGATGGGATATTGGTAGATTTTGGGCATGTGAAAGTGTTGGTCAAAAAGATTTTTTTGGATATTTCATTTAAATGAGGGCTTTAGGGGGTAGCTTACATAAACGGCACCTTGGGCAAAAATAGACTGTCATTGGATTCGAGGTGGCTTTTCCATAAATTTTGATATATAATATGCCCTAGTTTGGCCATGTTGATATAAAATGCAAAAAGATATTTTTTGTTTTTAACCCATGACGACTATCACATTTAATCCTATCAAAATTTTCATCACAAAAAAAATCACTATGAAAATGGTAAAAAGATTCTATAAAATGACTATAACTTTTTCTCAAGATATCAAATTTCAAATTTCTTATAGGCACTAGAAAGCTAATACAGAGTACTAAAACTTGGTGTAGGTTTGATTCTATGATTTTGAAATTTTGTCATGTTTTAAGAGCCCAAAACTTAGGTGTTATTTATTTTGACCACATATTTGGACATAACTTGGGCATATAGAGTCGGATTTTGGACTTTGAGTAGTCAATAGAAAGCTCTTGGAGAGCTCTACACATTGGTTCAAATTTGGTGTAGGTTTGACATGATTTATTTGGTAATATATTAATCTAGGCAGTTTATGATATATATATTAACTATGGTAACATTATGAGTTTATACACTAGTACATTTTAGCAAATATGTGACTATGTGACTAAAACTTATAGTCATGCCACTAAAACCTTTAGTCATTTGACTAAAACTAATCACATTCTACTATTTTGTTGCAATTTACAACTATGTGTGACTAAATATGTGACTAATTTGATCAAAAAGTAAAATCACGAGATCAATTAAATAGAATGACTAAATAGACTATTAAATATACGACCAAATAAGTGACTATACAATTAGTCACCTACAATTAGTCGCCTAAGCACAAACTACTGAATAAATTAACAAATAAATGGCTAAACAAGTGATTAGATAATTACTCATTTAATTTACTTCCTCTCTTCAATTTTTCTATGGTTTATTTATCAATGGATTACATTGATTTTATTTTTCATAATTCATTGATGGCCCTTGGATCTTCTCTTTCTGATACTCATTGTGGTTTCACTTTGAATCTACCAAGATACATCACCCTTTACAAAATGGCTTGAGAGATTTTATTCACCATTTTAGGAGATGTAACATCGACATTTGAAAATTATGAAAGGAGTCACTATATATTAATTGCTTTTAGATGATCTTTTTTTTTTAAGGTGGTTTAATTATTGTCTTCCTTTGTTATGTGCATTTTGTATAATGTTTTACTCAAAAAATAAATGCTTGTTTGTTCGATAAATTAAATTGTGATCACTTTATAATGGATAGCTATCCACAATTCTCTAGATAGATATATTTAAGATATCTATACTAGTTATTATTTTTTAGGCAAAGGTGGATGTGCCATTATATATATATATATATATATATATATATATATATATATATATATATATATAGTAGAAATAAAATGTTTAGTTTATTTGATTTATTTTGCAAATTGAGAATTCCTAATTGATTTACAAATATGAAATCTCAAATTTTCCATGCCTCTAGAGAAAATTGCAAGGGAAGTCTTGTGACAACTCCAACATTGTGATTGTTGCCGATAGCCAAATGTTATTTTTTGTTGTGATATTTCTTTTTAAAATTCAACTGTGTAGTTTTTTTAGTCAAACTTATTAACCAATATTTCATGCATAGTATTTCATATAAATCCATATTTGAAAAATAAAATAGAACACTATAATCTCTTTCTTTTAAATAATACTTATAAAAATGAAATAATCAAAATACCTTCTTTAATAATAATAATAATAATAATAATAATAAAACAACCTCAAATCTAACTAAACATTACCTATAAAACATAAAACACCACTAACGTAGTAATAATAATAATAATAATAAAACTAAAATCTAACTAAACATTACCTATAAAACATAAAACACCACTAATATAATAATAATAATAATAATAATAACTACTCAAAACTATCTAAACATTACTTATACAAAACATAAACAAAAACCACTAAAACGTTGAAAAATAATCATTTTTCCATTTGCTAGATCTTCTGTACCCAAACTACTCTGCTACTTACTAGCCTCTCTCGCCAAAAATCTGCAACTCCACGGTATCATTTCCAACACCAAGCACCAAAAAACTTTCTGCCATGCATGTTGCCTTCTTTATGTGTGCGGATTTCATTGTGTACAAACCTTAAATTGAAATCCAAATTCCTCTGAATCAAATGTTGGATTGCTTCAAAATGATCATGCCTAAATGAGGTTTACGGCTGCAGCAGATTGCAAGTAAGCATGTTGGATCACATCTAATATGATTGTTTTACATCCCTACAGCTTTGATGGAATTTTTTATTATTATCAATAAGTATCTCGAAGTGTTTCAACTTTGCATGTTGTGTATTCCATATGATTAGGGTTATAACTTTCAAAAATAGTTATCATGATTATGTTGTAAGAGATTTATGTCTTCTTTTTTAATTTACTGCTGTAAAAGGCTCTAGTATGAATTCTTTTCTTCAAACAACCTTCAACAGATTAGAGAAGAGAATGATGGATAGTAGAATTATCGAAAACATCGAGGAAATAAAATCTTACAACATATTCTAAATGCTGAGCACCTAACATTATGAACTATAGAAACCATATAAATTCTATCTTGAAATGACTTCTATAACTTATAAGAATCCTCCATTAAAGTTGGCCACATGTTTTCCATATCTTGCATCATTTATGAAATCTCTGGGCAAACCCTAGGGTTTATGTTGTTTTACTGGATGCTGATGAAAATGATCTAACCTCGATGAGTCAATTCATTGGCAATGGAAATGGGAATAGAGAACTCAAACCTTATAGATACAAAAGGAACTATTCCAAAGGTGAGACCACAAGATGCTTGCACAAACATGGAAAAGATAAGCATGAATGTAATGGAGAGGCTCAAGGAATCTCCCTTTCCTAGCAAAACATAGAAAACTCCACCGAGGTTCTGAACAGTCTATAGAGCCCAAATTTGTCCTCTCATGCCATACCTACATGCTACAATGTCAAACTGTACACCCCCAAATGGATAGGTTACTAAGTTGGCAAGCCCAAATGTAGATGCAATTATGCCTCCTATGTGAAGATTTAGATCAAATCTATCAAAGAAATACCATGCAATCAAATTATATATGGTAAGTTCTACTCCAAAACAGTATCCATAGGTAAGAGCCAAGATCCAAAGCCTATAGTTCTTCATGGCATTCCATACAACCTGCACAATATTTTAGAATTATGTTACTTTGCTGATATTATTCATGTAATGTAAACACTTTAAAATGAAGTGTTCAATAGGAATTTTTTTTTCAAACTATTCCATTCTTGTATTCTTTATTTTAAAATATTAATAACATTGAATGAAAAGATACGGCAATGGTCTTATTAATCTTTTCATTCTAAAACTCTCACTACAAATAGAGAATTAAACGATCAAATGAAAATTTAATGATTGCATCATTGATTGGGTAATATGTTTGTATGTTCTGGTATAAAATTATTATTTTAAAGGATGCTGAAAAATCTTTGTAGACACCTAAAAACTTTTAGAAAATAAAGTATTTTTATTTTCTGAAAAATTCCTGATGACATCATCATTAATTAATTAATTAATTAATTAATTTGTATGCCATTAAATCCCCTTATCTTAATTAAAAATATTTAATTAAGGAATCCCTCCCAAAAATGTTTAAATCTTATTTAAACATTATTTCCTTATTTATTAATTATTTAATTAATAAATTGACCAAAAAACCCAAAATAAATAAAAAATTTATTTTTTGCCCAAAACTTTGCCAATTTCCTTAAGACCACTAACCTCTTCCAAAATCTTCTAATCCTTCTTTAATTTTGATTAAAGGCTAATCCCATCATTTCCTACCCCTAATCCCAACTCAAAATATTTAATTAAGATTAAATATTAATCCTCATGTTTATTAAAAAAGTTTTAATAAATATCTCCTCAGCCCAAACCCTTGAAATAAATAAAACTTTATTTATTTTCTAAAATCTAATTTATCCTCATCCTAAGAAGTTCTAGACTCTTCTAGAAAGTCTTCATCCTCATCCTAGGAAGTTCTAGACTATTCTAGAAAGTCTTTATCCTCATCCAAAGTCTAGACTCTTCTAGAAGATGTCTTTAAACCTAATCCTAATCCCCTCCTAACCTTGTCACATTCCCTAAACATGGGTTAAAACTTACTAACCCAAGCCAAAGTTAACAAATATCTCCTCCTTCACCCACCCTCATTAAATGCCATCCACTTGCTTATCCCTAAGTTAATCCTAAACCATCCTAATCCATCCTCTAATCATTTGCACAATCCTAAGCAAGCTTAAAACCTTCCTAATCAAGCCCAATTCGAAATTCATCTCATCTCCTTCAAAATATCCCAACCATA
This sequence comes from Cupressus sempervirens, assembly GCA_028749045.1. Taxonomy (NCBI): domain Eukaryota; kingdom Viridiplantae; phylum Streptophyta; class Pinopsida; order Cupressales; family Cupressaceae; genus Cupressus; species Cupressus sempervirens. The sequence continues at coordinate 896,443,207 of CM053792.1, forward strand.
AAACTTTATGAAGCCCACTAGGCCATAAATGACTCTTCCAAGCCCTTTTATTGCTCTTACAAGCCATTATGAGGGTCTTTATGAATATTTTATCCCTTGAGCCTCCTTTGTTGACTCATCCTTCCCCTTTTCTCCATCCTTTCACCCTGTGACATGTGTCACTCCCTGATTGGCTGTAAGGAAGCACAATCCACGTACTCTCCTCTCATGCAATCTGAGCCCTCCATGAGCTTTTTCCCATCCTTGCATCTTAGCCCTCAATCCCTCAAGCCTCTTGCCTATAAATTGGATCCTTCCCCTTTGCAAAACAACACAATCCATGAAGTAAACTCATAATGCCATTTTACGAAGCCATTTTACATCAAAACCATACACTCACACCCAAATTTCAACTCCATTTGAAGCGCTTTTTGAAGCATAAGCTTGAGCATACATCCTATCTATTTAGACAAAGCCACTCAACAAGAGAGCTTCTTATTAAGAGAGCCCATTAATGGCTCATATTCTTAATTGAGAGCTCATCTTAGTCTATCTTGAAGTTTATGAATTTTGTTTAGTTTGTAGAAGCTCTATTTAAATTTGGTTTCTATTAGTATACTAACATTGCTCATATACAATCTTAACCTCCTTTTGGTTATAAGAGATTTGACCCTTTTGTTGTATATTACGCTAATCCCGTTGGTGAATTATAATAGTTCTTTGATATACCGACCACCTAGTTATCACCTTTGTTGTATTATCATATGTTCTGATTTGGTTATAACTTATTTTGATTTAATTGATATGATCCTGACTTATATGCATTTTTTATTATCTTAGCTCTACTTTTACCAAAAATAGGGTGACTCACCCAAGAAACACAAAGAGGTAGAGCCTGTATAAGAAGATTAACAGTAGGAAGAACTAGCACATTAGCCTATACCCTTCTTTAACATAAAAAACATCGACCAAAAGATCATACCTAGCCAAATAGAGCATCAAATTCATCCCACAAATTCATCCCACAAATCTATCTCTTCTCCAAGTCTTTGAACACTTGTCTTCTTTCTACCTTCAGCAACTTGTATAGTCTTCTCACAATCAAGTCTTTGAACTCTCTTAGTGAATCCTTTCTACAGTAGTTTCTTCTCTTCCATAAGCCTTTTGACATGCCACACAACCTTTTTCTTCATCTCCTTATGCCAACTTGTGGCTTCTTTCTTCAATGCTATCTCCAAGAGCTTTGATTCTTCACTCTCTAAGGCCCATGTCATCTCTAAGACCTCTTTTAACTCACCATTCCAATGCCATCCTTCTTGGCATGTAAACACTTCATTTTCCTTCTTCTTTGAGGCTGCTTCCATAGCCTTTCCTCCACTCTTCACAAGGATGCCCTGATTACTTGCATGCTCTAAAGGACATAAGACTGTTCCAATCTAAACTTCTTCCACCATATGACTACTATGCTTATTAGCAATGCCCTCTACAACTTCCCTCTCAAGTCCATTCATCGTAACTCCATGAGCCCTAACATCTTTAGGCCCATACATCATCAACTTCTTCTCAAGCTTGTCATCTTCATGAGTATCCTGATACTGTGACTCCTTGATGTAGAGGAATATGGAACACCATAAAATTTCTAGGATCATTTTGATCCAAATTCAAGTTCTTCATCAAATTGAATACAATTCCAAATTCACTACATATTCATCAACACATTCTCATATTAGAGGCATTTCTTCCTTACCCAAATCACATAACCATTACCAAGTATAACCAAAAGATATAAAACCATTATAATTTTATATCCATATCTTATTCATGGAATATCAATCATTTAAATCTTTTGTCTATCTATTTCTTGCAAAAGGAAACAAAGAGTTGTCCAACTATGAAATTTGTTGTATTTTGGTCATGAAAATACAGTCATAAACAGTCATTCATAATTCTCAAAATATTGATAAAAAATCCAATCGCACCATTCAAGTTGTAGAAATGATAGATATGGAAAATTTCTCTAGGTTATAGGAAGATCCAATGGTTAAATTAAAAGTTATGACAATTCTTCCAAAACTAGTCGTTGTTAATCAGGGTTTTGGGCAGTTACAAACAGTTTTCACCAAAACCCTCATAACTTTCTCAAAATTGCACAAAATCAATTCAAACAAAAAGGAATGGGAAGTTTATTCACTGCTCTAGAATATCATAATATAAACACACTTGTTTCCAGACTGTACATGTGTTTACAAGGCCTGGAAACAAGAGGGAAAACTTTCAAGAGAGCAAAACAATAGATTGAACAATAAAAAAATGATGCCAAAATGCTTCCAATTCTTCCCAATCCTTCTCCAACTTTACATATGCATATGAATGACCATTATGGAGTTTTTTATAGCATTTAAGTCTTCATATGGGAGTTACAACTATTTAACTTCCTCTTTTGACCATATAACTTCCTATTTTGTCCTTTTTTACAACTTTTGAAAGTTGCATTTTACAACTGTTACAAAAACTTTGCAAAAAGCATTCAAACATGTCCCCTTTCCAAATAATTAAAAAATAATAATCTTTGCTAAGGCAGGCAGGCCCAAGAAAGTGAAGTTTCGGAAAAAGGGGGTTAATCTTTGGAAACCGTTGGACTAATAATTGAAAATTATTATTAAAATATGTTTCATTAACCTCTCTTGGATGTGAGTTACATTTATGCCTTCTTTTAAGGGGGTTTGGAGGCATTTTGGACACATTCCAGAACTTGATTTTGCTGATTCCTTTGTTATTCTTCAGAGGCTACCAAACCTGTGGAGAAGGAGACCCAAGAACGGGAGTTTGCAGGTTTCCAGGGAGACCCAAGAACGGGATTTTGCAGGTTTCCAAGAAGGCTAAGGATGGGAGTTTGAAGCCATTCCATGTGCATGCTCATACAGAGTTTGCCTTTGTGCTGAACAGTGTAGATTTGTGGGTTTTTGGGTGTGTTTTTTGCATGAGTTTGGTGTTTTCAGTTGAGCATTTCATATCAGTTTTGGTTGCTGCTGTATTTCAGACTTTAAGCTATTAAAATAGAGCTAAATATATGTATTGGGATGTGATTAAACTTCTGAGATAGTTTATTAGTGTTGTGTGGTGTTTTCGGGCATTTTTGTGTTAATTTTGAGAGCCCGATGAGCATAGTTTTTGTCCTACATTTGAGAACTATTGTGTAAAGGTTATACGGATATAGAAATGTCATTTTGTAAGCTGTTATGCTGCTGAAATTTCTGTAAAAATGTCCACTTTCAGATTTATTAATAATTGGTGAAGCTGTGAAGCTTTTGGCACAATTTCTGGCATACCCGATTTGGGGTTTCTTGAGAAATTTGGAGGATCTTTGTGATATCAGTTGTTTGATTTTGAAAATATGATTAGAGGTGTGAAATACCATATCAAATCAGAAAAGGGGACATTTCAGTGGTATCAGAGCCATGATCTTGTGAGCCTGAGGGTTTGTAGAAGTTTGCAGGTCAGTTTTGACAACTACCCAGATCTTGCATTTCAGTTTTGAGAACTACCCAAATCTTGCATGTCATAATTTATGATTGCATGTTGCTTCTAATCAGCTGCATGTAAAAATTTATGGTTGCATGCTACTTCTAATCATTTTCATGTTAGTTCTTGGTGAATTTGGTGGTTGTAGAAGTTTGCATTTCAGTTTTGACAAGTACCCAAATCTTGCATGTCAGTTTTGACAACTACCCAAATCTTGCATGTCATAATTTGGTGGTTGCATGTTGCTTCTAATTAGTTGCATGTCCAAATCTATGGTTTCATGCTATTTCTAATCATTTGCATGTTATTTTTTGGTGAATTTGGTGGTTGTAGAAGTTTGCATGTCAATTTTGACAACTACCCAGATCTTGCATGTCAGTTTTGACAACTACCCAGATCTTGCATGTCATAATTTGGTGGTTGCATGTTGCTTCTAATCAGTTGCATGTCCAAATCTATGGTTGCATGCTACTTCTAATCATTTGCATGTTAGTTCTTGGTGTTTGAAGAAGTTATATCCTATTGGGGTTACACTCTACTTTATCCAGAATGGATAGGTATAGTACAGAGTCTCAGAGGGAACGATCTTGGACAATTGATAGCCAGAGTCAAAATAGTAGAAAGGATGGTTATTTAGACATTCGAGATAAACTTATGAAAATAATCCATGACATGTCTAAACAGTTGGTTGAGCACCACCGTATAATGAATGACATGTTATCTGACCCAGCTAAGGTGGATAAGTTGATTGGATTTCTATTTGGTAGATTTTCCCACAAGACAGATGACACAATTCCCAAGAACTTGCATGAGGAGTTTGAGAAACTAGCTGATAGCCAGGTAGAGGTCTCAGATTCTACTCTGCCATAGGAGGTGGTGGGAAAGGATATTACACAGATTGATAGTAACGGTCAACTTGATACTCAAATTGAGACAATTGTTTACAGGTTGTCAAAGGGTGATGCCACAGGTATTCAGGATGGTATAGTTACAACAGGCAGTGACTACAGTGTAGTGGGTTCAGATGATGATTATGAGGATGTTGTTGTGCAGGATGGTGAGATACCTGGTAGAGATGAGCAAACATTGAGCATTCATGACTTTGCTGAGAAAGAGTACCAGGCACAGTTAGATGCTTCATCACATGAGGTTGAGGCAGGTAGTACTTCACATGATTTATCCCGCCAGCTGAAGGTGAGTGAAGATAGTATTTTGACTTCATTATCTCATCATGATAGGTATGTGGAGTTAGTTGGTATTGGTCATATTACTCAAGTGAGGATTTTTCTTGAGTTACCAGCTGATTCTAGTTTACAGATATGGACTCAAGATTGTTATATTGGCATTTGGGATTCAGTTGATAGGAGATCTTTAACACTTTTTGGTAGCAGTGTTTGTTTGGGTGCTAACATGGATTTGATTAGCAGATTGCATGGTGTTTTCTTTTCTTGTGCTAGCAGCTTGTCCAATGTTGGTATTAGTTTTTATACACCGATGTTGGGCTTTGTTCATATATCCAGTCAACCATACTTGCTAGAATGTGTTGATGATATTTCATATTTGGCAGTGTGTATAGATGAGTCCCAGGATCATATTGGCATTGATGACATCCAGGAGGATGCAGTGGGAAATTTTGAAGACTTAGTTTCCTTGGGTATAGAGGAGTTGGACAGCAATGCTAATGTTTTTGATACTCCATATGTTGATATGAGTTTTAGATTTGATTCACAGGATATGGATGGTAATACTCTAGAGACTAGTAACTTTGAGGATACTCCTTTAGACAGTGCATCAGAGGAGGTTTGTAGGAGACAGTCAAGCCAGTGCCATCATGTGTCTAATCAGTTGAGAGTTAGTGACCAAGACATTGCTATCACTTGCCAGCATTTCGATGCTGCTCATCAGTTGTTAGCAGTTTATGGATGGGGTTCTCCTACTAGTGATGAGCAGGGAGGCAGTTATCTTTCCTTGACAGAGTTCCACTCTTTATGGGAGGCTATCCAGATTTTGAGATAGGATTATATGCAGTTGGTAGCCGACAGAGATTATCTTATGAAGTGGGGCAGTACAGCATATGATGCATTGTTGGCCAACGAAGATGAGGTGAGTGAGCTTACTGAGCAGCTTGTGGTGACTTCTGAGATTCTTGAGAGTACACAATTGGCTTTCAAGGAGTCACAGTTTCATTTGGCTAAGGTGACCATGGAGTTAGAGAGACTACAGTCTTCACCTGATTCTATACAGTCACAAGCAGTGGTGTTTGGTGATCCGAGGATGTCCACGGCCGAGATTGTCAAAGACAGTGGAGATGGGGATGCATCCATTCTTGATACTAACATTGGAATATCAGGTTCATTCCCACTAGAATTAGGTTCAGTTGAGTTGGGTGTTGTAGTAGATTGTTGTATGCCTAACATGGTGGTGGCCTCTAGTATTGATGGCACAGAGACTAGAGATTTATCAAAGATCATGTGTGATGTTGGTGAGTCGGCAGTTGGCATGGTTCCTACTAGTAACACTACTCCGTTGGTGATATCTTCGGAGGTAGTAGTTAGTTCCAACATGGTTAATGATCAATTACAGTTAGTTTCATCTAGATTACAGTCTGAGCCACTGACTGAGATTGGTGCATTCTATCGGCATTACACTGTGAGGTATGCTCATCAATTTACCTTTGATGACCATGTTGATGAGATAATGATACAGAGATGTACTTTGGTTCCTAGTGCTTATAATCAGTTATGGGACAATTTAATGCCTCAAGATGAAATTTGTGATGGGAATGACATGGCGATAGGTTCTACAGTTGACAGCTTGATAATACATGACTTAGAGTAGGAGTTTTAGAGTGATGCTTCAGCGGGTGTTGTTATTGATTCTACTCCTTTGGCTATGACATCTCCTGACTTAGCTGGTGATCAGTCACAGTGGGTTGTATCACTTGTTCATGGTGAGTTGTTGACTAAGGTTGGTTTTTTTTATCAACATTATATTGCAAGGTATGTACATCAGTTAGCATTTGATCCTTGTGTTGAGGAGTTGATGGCAGGAAGATTTGGTTTGGGTTCCAATTCTTGTTATTTATCTTGTGATGGCTTTTCACCATCAGGGGTGCATGGTAGTTATGGTTATGAGATAGTAGCTGGTGATTTGCAAAGTTGTGTTGACTGCAGGAGTTGTACAGCATGTGGATTCTCCATACTTGGTATAGTTTGATTCGAGAGCATTCACCATTGTTGCAGAGTTGGATTGTGCATTCCGTATAGGCCAGTGGGATGCGTTGATGGTATTTACTGTGTTGGTAGTTTGATTTGTCCACTTTTCTTGGGTTCTGATGTTCTAAGAGTTTGTGCCTCATGGGTTTTTGATTGTGTTAGTGGTGATTTTGGAGTTTGGTTGAGCTATAATTGTCAGTTTGATTATGGATTCCTCTTGGTCATATTGCAGAGGATATTGCAGGAGCCTGTGTTAATTGGTAGTAGTATAGTTCATGACTACATTTGGGATCCAGGTGGATTGATTGGTTTATTGTTCAACCATTGCTTGAGGACAAGAAATTTTTGGGAGGGGAGGACTTGTCATGTCCCCTTTTCAAATAATTAAAAAATAATAATCTTTGCTAAGGCAGGTAGGCCCAAGAAAGTGAAGTTTCGGAAAAAGTGGGTTAATCTTTGGAAACCGTTGGACTAATAAATGAAAATTATTATTAAAATATGTTTTATTAACCTCTCTTGGATGTGAGTTAAATTTATGCCCTCTTTTAAGGGGGTTTGGAGGCATTTTGGACACATTCCAGAACTTGATTTTGCTGATTCCTTTGTTATTCTTCAGAGGTTGCCAAACCTGTGGAGAAGGAGACCCAAGAACGGGAGTTTGCAGGTTTCCAGGGAGACCCAAGAACGGGAGTTTGCAGGTTTCCAGGAAGGCTAAGGATGGGAGTTTGAAGCCATTCCATGTGCATGCTCATACAGAGTTTGCCTTTGTGCTGAACAATGTAGATTTGTGGGTTTTTGGGTGTGTTTTTTGCATGAGTTTGGTGTTTTTAGTTGAGCATTTCATATCAGTTTTGGTTGCTGCTGTATTTCAGACTTTAAGCTATTAAAATAGAGCTGAATATATGTATTGGGAGGTGATTAAACTTCTGAGATATTTTATTAGTGTTGTGTGGTGTTTTCGGGCATTTTTGTGTTAATTTCGGGAGCCCGATGAGCATAGTTTTTGTCCTACATTTGAGAACTGTTGTGTAAAGGTTATACGGATCTGGAAATGTCATTTTGTAGGCTGTTATGCTGCTGAAATTTCTGTAAAAATTTCCACTTTCAGATTTATTAATAATTGGTGAAGCTGTGAAGCTTTTGGCACAATTTCTGGCATACCCGATTTGGGGTTTCTTGAGAAATTTGGAGGATCTTTGTGATATCAGTTGTTTGATTTTGAAAATCTGATTAGAGGTGTGAAATACCATATCAAATCAGAAGAGGGGACATTTCAGCATATGAATGACCATTATGGAGTTTTTTATAGCATTTAAGTCTTCATATGGGAGTTACAACTATTTAACTTCCTCTTTTGACCATATAACTTCCTATTTTGTCTTTTTTTACAACTTTTGAAAGTTTCATTTTACAACTGTTACAAAAACTTTGCAAAAACCATTCAAACATATCACAAAGGACATTTTATGGCCTTTTACATAATTTTTACCTTTCCATGGGTTATTTTGATATGTTTTACTTCATTTATGAATTAGGACCTTGATAAGAAACTTTAACAACTTGTGGCAATTACATTACATATTGTGGCATAATGACTCAATGTGATGTTAAAAATATCCAAATGACCTTATAGATCATAAACCAAAGAAAATTCAAATTTTTTTTTCATATTTGAATCTTTGACCTTTTGTAGCTTAGGTTCTCCTGCACCACTCCTCTTTGTTTATCTTCACATGCCTCTCTTCTTTTTCTTCTAGTCCTTCACATGAAACATCCACACCATCTACTCTCTCTCCTCTAGGACCTTAATCTGATCCACATCTCTTTGTGCCTCATCATAGACCTTCTGCTCCAAAGCATTAACTTTTACCCTACCTTCCACATTATCCTCTTCTATCCTTTTTCCTTTTGCATGCACTTTACTCTCCAAGAGTCCATTCCACTCCAAAATACCAACACTTCTTGTCACTATCCATGACACATCTTCTTTCAAGGGCTACAACTCAACTCTCCTTCCTCTATCCAAGAATGTGTAAGTTTTTTTTGCTACATCATGTAGGGTACGTTTCTTCATATGCCATGCTCTTCCAAATATCAAATGACAATCAACTATTGGAATGATGTCACACCATAGGATGTCCTCATATTTCCCAACACTGCAATGTACTTGTGCTTGTTGTGTCACCTCAACTTGGTCTGCCACATTTATCCCATGTGTCTTGTATGGTCTCTCATGCATTATCCTTGGAAAATTCAACTGCTTGACCATCTCAATGGAAACAAAATTTGAAAAAACACCATTTGAAACTATAACTTTGCAAACTTTGTTCTTGCACTTACAATATGTTTTGAATATACATGGCTCCTCAATGTACCTTGAATCCAAATCTACATTGATGATCACCATCTCTGTTATATCCCTCTGATGTTAGAAAAAGTTTTCTCCACATTTCATCTACAATCTAGGATTTATTCAACTTTGAACCACCACCTTGGAACACTCTTTAAAGGATAATTCAACTTTAAGGGTTCAACAAGGGATTCTAGGTCTTCAAAATCTCAGATTGTCTTCTCCCACTCTTTTCCCAATGGCATCTTCTATGCTCTAATACCACTTGATGCAAAGGCCCCAGGTGGACTTGCAACCATTAATGCTATGAGGGACTTCCCAAATGTTTCTAAACCATTCATCAAGCATCTTCATTAGGATCTTCTCATTGATCCCATCAACTCCTTCTCTATCAGAGTGCACATACAATGTCTTGTGCTACCATAGGCTCTACATCTTGTTAACATCACAATTTTCCCTCCAACTAATCACTAGTTTCATCTCATCCCAACACAATACCTAATCCCTTCATAAAACTTCCCAACATGTTCATGAAGGAAATTCACCACAAACTGCCATGTCGCTGTCCCTTACATAGACCCGAATACAGTCATTCATAACTTTTGACCCCGATCATATTTCTTTGATCAAATAATTAAGATTTGGCATAGCTTGGCCCTATCCAACATATCCAAAATTTGGCAAGATCCAACAGTTCAATATGGAGATATGTCCCCCGCACTAAGACTAAATTTTTTGGGACAGTTTTTCATTCATTTTCCAAACAGTTACTATCTTTCTCCATTCAAAACACCTACCAACTCTTGCATAAATAACTACAACTTGTAAAACAAGTTATTTACATTATCTACCATAACCCTATCCATTATGGTGGTTTATTCCATGTTAACTATGAAAGAAACTAAATTTCAAGTGCTCTCTATTCACACTAGTAAAAGCCTGGACAACCTACACCAAAAATTGAATATCTTTGCCAATGTTCAATGAAATTGGGTGATTCAAAAACAAAAATGGATTATATTCATGCCTTCATGTATTCCAATAGGTTATAGATAAATATGCTAAGTTTTTCACATGAAATTATGTGTGTAATCAAACTGCAACAATATAATAAAATAGAGAAAATACAAGAAACTGAACTTTCATTAAGATCTCACTTGTTACATTGTCCATCCTCCCCTTTTTGGACATTTTACATCATATTTAAACATCCCCCCACTATACCAACTGATCCAAACCTCCCAAAACGCCTATGGAACCCACTATTAGTCGGTTATATCCTTAACAAAAGCTTATTGCATATTATCATTCTTAGCAACTTTTTGACTTTTCTAACCTTAGGAACCTAACCATCATCTTTATTACATTCATATGGTCGTATGAGACTTTATGACACCCAAATCATTTATTAAACTCCTATTTATCCCTTCTGTTGAGATAATGGGTGTTGCACACATTGCATAATATTGTTATTTTATTATTTTATTTTTTATTATGTAATGTTGTACCTAGATGGACGTGCAACATGTAAAGATTCCCATGGGATATACTTGATGAGTTGTATTGTAACATTGTGAAAATATTTTATGTAATTATTTAATATTGGGGGAAAAGAATTAAATGCCCAATATTAAATGTGGGGTCAGTGGGTTAGGTAGCACATGGTTTTAGCACATGGTTTATGTAATACCACTTGGTGGTTTTGTGGGACTTGCTACTATATAAGCAGCCACAAGGGTAGTTGTTGTAGAGAGAGAGAGAGTGAGAGTGACAAGGAGAAGACAAAAGGCAAGAGTCGAGCGGGACAAGGCTTGACAGGTTAGCCAAGGGAGCATTTGTGAAGGTTGAAAGCATGGCATGTGATGTGTGGATTCATGCTTGTTCACATAGTTTGCTCGGTTGTGGCTATGGCCATGAAGGCTTCCATGGTTGTATGGCAATGGTATTTTTGCTGAATAATACATGATGATGGATGCTTTTGGAGGCTGGGTTTTTTTCTTCAATGAGGGTTTCCCAGGGTATATCTTGTGTCACATTTTGTGGGTATGTTGTCTATTCTCTTGCATGTGGATTTTAATTCCGTGTTAATTTTAGATCTATTATGGGTTATGTGGAAACGGTTATATTCTTTATTGCCAAGTTTCCTTACAAGTGGTATCAGAGCTATGGTTTTATTATTGTAACCCTAGATTGAATCCATGGGAATGCATGAGAGGATAATAGAAAGGGCAAGATATATGAATGATTTATTGCAGATCTAAGGGTTTTGGGTTTGCTGTTATGATGGGATGTTAAAAGATTTGGGCATGGGAAATTGTTGGACAAAAGAGTTTTTCGGATGTTTCATTTAAAATGAGGGTTTTGGGGGGTAGCTTGCAGAAATGACCTCCTGGGTAAAAACAGACCTCACCATTGGATCCGGGTCGACATTTCCATAAAATTTGATATATAATATGCCCTAGTTTGGCCATGTTCAGAGGGAATGAAAGAGTTTTTTGGTTTCAGCTCATGATGGCCGTCAAATTTAATCCCGTCGGAATTTTCGTCACTGAAAAAATTAAAAAATGAAAAATCGTACTGAAAATGGTAAAAAGACAGTTTTAGTAAAATGGCCATAACTTTCTCTCAGAATATCGGATTTCAGAGTTCTTACAGGCGTTGGAAAGCTAATTCAGAGCACTACAAGATGGTGTAGGTTTGGTTCTGTGATTTTGAAATTTTGTTAGGTTTTAAGAGCCCTAAAGTCAGATCTTATTTATTTTGAGCACGGATTAGGGCATAACTTGGGCATACGGAGTCAGATTTTGGACTTCGAGTAGTCAACGGAAAGCTCTTGGAGAGCTCTACACATTGGTTCAGATTTGGTGCAGGTTTGGCATGATTTATTTGTTGATATATTGATCTGAACTTTATAGATATATTTTGACTATGGTAACATTGTGAGTTTATGGCATTGGAAATTTAAGATTTGATGTCATTGTATACTCAATTCATATTTTAGATTGGTCTCATGATGATATGGTTATCAGTATTTGGTTTAGATATGCATGATGACTTGTTGGGTCTACAAGTTGTGCAGTGTTGTAAGCGGTCTATACTTACAGGTTGCATTTATAGCTTGGTTATGGGTTGTCTTTGCCCATTGATCTTTTATTATTAATGCATATTCAGATTGGTGGCTTGGATTTGGGTTGTCTATGCCCTAAGTCACATGATTTTACGATTTTATCTTCATGTAGAAGGGATGAGATGTTGTTACCAGGTACAGTCATGGTGGAGGATTGTGGTTGACTATGCTGGCAGGTTGGACACTATTGAGAACCAGATGCTCAGTTCATGGATGTGATCATGGTGTCATGGATTTTGGCATGACATGATTGGATATACAGGTACATCCTTGATGTTCATTAGCTTGGATTTCTGATTCAGTTATGGTGGTATATCTTCTTGGTTGAGGATCATAGTTATTTAGTTTTTTTTTGAGGAGCTCATGATGTGCACTTTGAGTTCTTTGATGGTTTGATACTTTGGTTGGTTCTCATGGTTAGAGGATGGTTTTTTCATCATGATGTCATGGATAGCTTGGATACACAGTTTAGTGGGAGCTTGTGACAGTGATGGGGTGACAGTGCAGGATTAGTTCCTGGTTTGGTTTATATCTTCTTGGTTTGGAGAGGATGGATTTTATGATGCCATAGGTGACTTGGTACCACAGTTGAGTGGGAGTTGTTGGCATTGATATATTTATTGAGTGTTTGCAAATGTTGGAGGTTTGTCTTAGATCCTGTTGCTGCAGAAGCATCTTTGACATTTGCATGGTGCACTTGTTATCTTCATGGTGTTTGAAGATGGTTAGATCTTGAGAACTCATGGAGTTCTTGGTTATCTTCATGGTGTGTGGAGATGGTTCTTCCTGGTATGTGGAGATGGTTTTCTTCATGGTGTGTGGAGATGGTTGCATCTTGAGGACTCACAGGGTTCTTGGCAAAGGTGTGGTTTATGCTTTTATTTGGCATGTTATCCTTGGTATGAGGATGGCTTCATTATTATGTCATGGTATACTCTTGATACGCGTTTAGAGTTGTGACATGTTATGGTATGTTCATATGGAGCATGTTATCTCTTTAGTTGAGATGGTAAGATCATGTTGTCATGTTTATGTTCCTGAGGCCATGGTTGGAACTTTGACATTGATCTTGGTTTAGTTTCTTGGTATTGAGTACACTAATCATAAGCTGGATACTTCATGATATTGCTATGTTGCATTTGGAGTTGGCATGAATTGATTGGTTACAGGTGCTCATGGATACTTAGAGACGGTGGTGATGCTGATTTCTCTTAGATTAGAGAAGTATTTGTTGGGACGGTTGATGGTTTCAACAGGAAGTCCGAGGGGCAGTCACCTGATATGGACTTGAGAGGAGATTGTTCTTAGATGAGTCTTGGTTGGAGACTTGGGTATCTTGATGAGCATTCTCATTCCCCACTCTTGGTCTACTCGGCGGTTTGCTACTTGAGAGGTATAGCCCATTTTTTTCTCTCAATTGCATTATATTTATGCTTGTCTTTCATGGATATGGATCTTGAGCTATGGTACATGAGTTAGTTCTAGAGGGTTCATTTGAGAGATGGTTTAGCATTGGTTATCTCCATGTGCATATGTTGTTATGCTGGTTGAGTTTCGGAGATGGTTTTATATTGGGCATTTTCCTTGGATTAGGAATGGTTATTCCTTGGTTTAGGAATGGTTTTATTGAGTTTGATCTTCTTGTGAGAGGCTTACATCCATGATGAGTTATATGGTATGGTTTGGGTGTTGTTGAGGCTTCTTGTTGGGGTTTTATGGAGGAGATCATACTTGCACAGTTTACATCTAGAGGTGTGTGTAGAAGGACATGATACAGGTTATGATTTGCATGGTTTCTCTGGTCTTGGTTATCTTCTTGGATGTTCAATTTTGCCTATATTGGATTTGAGATTGGTTGGATATTGTGATCACTGGTTTGTGCTCATGTATGTCATGTGAGAGATGACATGGTTATTTCTTTATCTCTTTCCTTTGTTGGTTGTGGTGAACTTGGGAGAGCATTGGAGACTTGTTATGAGAGTTGTTCTTGCAGGATATCAGTTTATGTATTGTGGATGTCCTTGATACTACATGGATTCACTTCTTTAAGATGTGTTGAGTGGATTGGTTATAGATTTGACGTTATCTTTTGCAGTGGGAGCTTCTTGGTATATATGTGGCAGGTATTGCTCTTGAGGCTTGTGATTGCAGGTTGCTGATTGGATATGTCAGTGATATGAGAATCCACTTGTTATACCTTTGAGGTATGGATAGTTGGATGGGTTTGGCACTTTGCTGTGGGTGCTATTTCAGCTATGGATATTTTGACAACTATAGATACATGTGATTACCTTTGGATCAGGTTTTTTGTGCTTGAAATTTCAGTTGGTACAGGATTTTATGATCTTCTAATGCGACAGGTTGGGTGGTTTTCTCTTTGGATGGCTTCTATGTATGTCCAGTGGGAGTGGCATAATAGGAGGTGAGATCATTCATGTTTGAGATGCTGGATACTTTGATTTTGTTGCGGGTACCAGGATGGAGCACTTGGTTTATTTGGATCCATGATGTGCTTGGCGGGATTGTTCCCTTGTTCATTTATGAGGCTATGGATTGACCCTATGCAATGTATACAACAAGTGGGAGATTGTTGAGATAATGGGTGTTGCACACATTGCATAATATTGTTATTTTATTATTTTATTTTTTATTATGTAATGTTGTACCTAGATGGATGTGCAACATGTAAAGATTCCCATGGGATATACTTGATGAGTTGTATTGTAACATTGTGAAAATATTTTATGTAATTATTTAATATTGGGGGAAAAGAATTAAATGCCCAATATTAAATGTGGGGTCAGTGGGTTAGGTAGCACATGGTTTTAGCACATGGTTTATGTAATACCACTTGGTGGTTTTGTGGGACTTGCTACTATATAAGCAGCCACAAGGGTAGTTGTTGTAGAGAGAGAGAGAGTGAGAGTGACAAGGAGAAGACAAAAGGCAAGAGTCGAGCGGGACAAGGCTTGACAGGTTAGCCAAGGGAGCATTTGTGAAGGTTGAAAGCATGGCATGTGATGTGTGGATTCATGCTTGTTCACATAGTTTGCTCGGTTGTGGCTATGGCCATGAAGGCTTCCATGGTTGTATGGCAATGGTATTTTTGCTGAATAATACATGATGATGGATGCTTTTGGAGGCTGGGTTTTTTTCCTCAATGAGGGTTTCCCAGGGTATATCTTGTGTCACATTTTGTGGGTATGTTGTCTATTCTCTTGCATGTGGATTTTAATTCCGTGTTAATTTTAGATCTATTATGGGTTATGTGGAAACGGTTATATTCTTTATTGCCAAGTTTCCTTACACCTTCAAACCCTTATAAGGTTCACTTGACCCATATGCCCAATCAAGGCATCATTGACAACACTAATTACAGTCATATATTACATGAACTCACATAACCTTATTAGCCTTGATTACAATCACAAATGATCATTTAAACCTTGTAGAATCAATTTTCCCATGTATCCTTTATTTTGGCCTTATGGTGACCCCTATGTTCTAGGTGCTCCTGCACCACCCTTGACACATGACAAGCATAGTCTAAGACCTATCGAGTCCCTTTGTGCTAATTAGGGACCGACTTGCACCATCAAAATACTTAACTGGAACAAGTTGACAGCTGGACACCTATGCCCTGATTCTATTTCTTATAGCAATAAATACCTCTTCCAAGAGGCTTTCAATCCTGAATTCAAGGAAACAATGAGTATTCTTTTACTTCAAAAACTAGTTTCCTGGGTTTTTATCAACCCAGCCACTAGTGATCACAATATCGATCTTTATAATGCAGAGTTAAAAACTATTTTGGGAGATGATTCATGTTCTTATTCCCTACACAGATCCTTTTTGGTTATGATAGATGATTAAATATTTTGGTTGTTTAGTACTTGCTTAATTTTTTTTAAGCATTTCTAAAGAAAAAACTAACTTATTTTAATCCTTATTACATCCATATGCTCAATTAGCCCTTTTTAGACTTCTAGGAATTACATCTTTTTGCATATTTGATGCCATATTTGATGCAAAGGTTACAACTAATTCATATTTCAAGTATCTTACCTATTTCCTAAAGTTGCACAAAGTTGCAACATGGCAATTTTGCAATTTTGCACTTTTTGCAAACTTGATAATTTCAATACAACTCTTGGCTTCCTTGCCACCAAGGAGGAAGAAATGAAGTCATATATATATATATATATATATATATATATATATATATATATATATATATATATATATATATATATATATATATATATATATATATATATATATATATATATATATATATATATATATATATTTGACCACCTTTGATGACTGTCTTGTTATTGGTTTTGATAATGTTATAATAAACTTGTTTCTAGTGCTATTGTAAATTATACATTATTTGCTTCTAAATGCTTGGTCTTCTTACCCTCATCATAGTTATTAACATTCGTTATTCTCGTTGACAAGTATTGAAGAAATTGTATGGGTGATAAATCTTTTTTGGATAGAACTTGGAGACTTTTGAAAAGGTGGGCAAAGAGTTCATAGTGTGTTGTAAAGAATTTGAATTCAGTGAGGTCCTTTGAAAAAAAAATCAGAGGTAATTTGAAATCTAAAACATGCATATTTCATTCTAGTTAGGTTAATGTCAAACAAATGTATCTTGAGGACAAATAATAATTTTATCTTCTTTTTATTATACTCTCTTCTAAAATCGAGTACTTTCAACAATAATTTCCCATCTTTATTCTAAGATTCTTCTACCTTTTCTTTAAACCAAAAACTAAATTAACTCTTGAATTCATAACATTACAGATGGATCAGCATCAAAGGTTGACTGCATGTCAATATCATGCATATGGTGAAAGAATAGCCAATGACGGGGACATGGACAAATATCCATGTCCATGCAAAATATGTCTTGATGGAAAGGTGAAAAAAAGGAATGTGATTTACAATCATATGATCAAGTATGGGCATAGTGGTAGAAGCCCTTGGGCTGATAATTACTATGAAGATATGATAGATTTGCAGCTAGTGAGAGATGAAGATATAACAAACATAGAGAAAGTGGCACAAAACACAGATGAAGAGGTAACAAACATAGATGAAGAACAAGAAATATTTGACGAAGGGATTCAAGTGGCTAGAATGCTCAAAGAGGGTCTAAATGACGATTGGGCTAAGTCAATGGAGGATATTTTAAAGCCTGTGTATGCTAATTGCAGGTTAAGTCATCTGACAACAATCCTTCAAATTCTTAACTTGCAAGTGGTTCATGGTTGGACAAATGAGAGTGTAGATTAGTTATTGGCATTATTAAGTTCATTACTACCAAATGACTCTACATTGCCAACAAAATGAAGTCAATGTAAAAATCAAATCAGCAAGCTCGGCTTGGCATACAAGAACATCCACACATGTGTGAATGGTTGTGTATTATTTCATAAAACTCTTGAAAATGAGAGTGAGTGTCCAAGATGTCATGAAGCCAGGTATAGACAAGGGCTGAAATCGGTTCCTAGAAAGGTTCTTCGACACTTCCCAATAATCCCACGATTACTCAGAATGTTTAGGTGCAGAGACATAGCTGAACTTATGCAATGGCATGATAAAAATAAGAGCACTGATGGAAAACAATGACATGTGCCTGATTCTAAGATGTGGATGGAATTTGATAATAGGTGGCTTGATTTTTCTCAAGATCCTTGTAATATAAGGTTGGGTTTGGCTCTAGATGGGGTGAACCCATTTTTAGATCAAAGTACTAAATGGTCAACTTGGCCAGTGTTTCTAATAAATTATAACTTGCCTCCATGGTTAGCAACCAAACAATTTTTCTTAATGTTAACATTGATGATACCAGGAAAGAAAAGCGTGACTTCAGAAACAATAGATGCTTATCTAGAGCCATTATATGATGAGCTAATGGAATTGTGGAAACGAGTTGAAGCAATTCAATCTTTAGCAGATGGTCGCTTAATCAAATTCACTTTAAGAGCTTCCTTATTATTTACAATTCATGACCTTCCAGCATATGGCACATTATCTAGTCTCTCTGTTCATGGATACCGTGGATGTCCAGCTTGTAATTTTAAGGATTTTGTGAGGCACTCAAGAAGTTTACACAAGTGTATTTATTGTGGACACTGTACTTACCTTAAAATGGACCATCCATACCATCAGCAAAAAATGCATTTCAATGGTTCAAAAAAGCAATTCTCCAAATTGTAGATTGATCCTTAAAATAACAATTCATCGTCATATAAATGCATGTTGTAGATACTTTTCCAATGGCATGTTGGGTAGTACTAGAATTATGTTTCCTAATTTTCTCATATCTAAATGTTTTAAATTTTTTTCCCATTTCTTTTCCTAATTTCCCCTCTGTCAGCAGCTCCAATAGTAGTTATTATCTTTTCAATTTTGTAACCTATTGTTATAGATAAATTAAAAAATTTAGTCAAGTCAAGTACACAAAGCTTCTCTCTGACATATTTTTCATAGAAGAAAGTTGTTTGACTATTTTTGTCTACATTACATTTCCCCACTATGGCAATAGCAGGAATCTGATCTTCAACCTCATCTTTTTCTTTTAAGGCCTTGTCGAGTTTAATTTCAGAGCATACAATGTCCAATAATTCTCCTGTTCCTGTACCAAAATCATAGAGATGGTAATCAGAGTAAACCCAAAGGACCAAAAGTCTGCTGCTTGTATTAACCCTCTATGTGGGGACACACTTATTCATTGCAAGAGGTATTCTTTTATTCGAATGTCCCTTACTCAACCAATCTTCAATCTCAATATTAGCTATTGTGGCTCATGTTTGGCCATCCACAAGAAATATAATAACTGAGGCCTCTTCAACTGCAGCAGCAACAACCTGTTTCTCTATCATTGAAGGAAATCCAATAGCAATTTCTTCCTTTGTAGCATATACAATGTCATCCTCACTTCTACCTCTTGTAAGTGATAACCCATCCGTTCTAACACTCAGATACTTTAGAAAAGTAATGACAGCACCACTATCTACAACCATAAATTCATTTTCTCCCCAAAATGATCTACCATACAAATAATCTCTAGTTACACCTGGCTCATCAAGAACAATTGCCACATTCCCCCCAACAAGCCAATTGAATAGGGCTGATTTGCCAACATTTGGCCTTCCAACTATAACAACTTTTGGAAGAAGATGATTAGGCACCATTTGTTTTATTGATTTCATGGCTCTTTTGTCTCCTCTTTGATCATCTGAATTCTCATTTGGGGTTTCAATATCCATTTTTAATTTATCATCTGTTGGTGAGATTGTTTTGCCTCTTGCCTTACAAATGCTTTGAAATGTATCCATTTTTTTCTATAACCATTGGAATACTTTTCTTTTTCCAGCTAAACTTAGAGGAGGAATTCTGTTGGAAACTAACATGGCACTGTGGCTTCAAATTTTTGCAGAGAAGCACAAAGCTTGTCCCATTGACCTTTAGGTGGTCACTTGTTAGAAATTAATAAAATTTGTCTTTATCTTCATTACTAATTTGGCATGCTTTTCAAGGATATCATAGTTCAATTTGTTGCCATACAATCTGAAATAAAGTGTGCAACTTCTTAAAAGGTTGAAGTCCTATGACTATAGAAGTTGTGGTATTATATTTAAGTTGTTGCAGTATTTGAGGAGGAGTTAACATCATATGTTGGAGCTTCGTTGATGATTAAGTTTTTCTTGAGTTTTAATATATTTTGTCATAATTTGTATCAATCTTCATCTTCTATCCATATTGAATATTCTCATAGGCCTAGAGGATTATGTGTACCAATTTTTTTCTTCTATTCGTATGTTTCTAATTCGCATCTCCTTAGCCATTTGTTTTAGTCAATGAGTTGTCTTCTGCCATGAGTTGATAGTAAATTTTCTTCATAGATGTCAAGAAACAAAACATAACTATTAATTTAATTTGATCCATCTATTTTTGTATTACAAGCAAGCAGAAAAGCACAAGGAAAATGCATATAAAAAAACAAATGAGCACAAACATACAATGTTGCTAGTTCGTAGAAGCCAACGGTTTGCTGATATAGAAAATGCTAATGAGGAGATGGATATAGCACATGATGATGTGCAAATGAGTACAGTAGATGATAATGCAAAGATTGATGTAACACCTACAAATGTGTTTCCTAATATAGGACATCCTGATGAGCAACCTGATGAACATCACAAAGAGAATCCACTTGAATCTATTGTGCCACCTCATACTACAGCTGTTGCGCCTATAGTTTTGGATGAAATTGGTGGATCAACAAAAAAGACATTGATGGTGGTTCAAGAGAAGATGTTCCTACCAGTGTTAAAAGACAAAGATTGAGCCAAACTCTATACAAATCTATAGAGAAGAAAGCAAAAGAAAGAGTATTAGAAGGTAAGAAGCCATTTGTGGTTGAGGTATCAAGAGATGGTGAACCTATTGGGTATAATGCTGCAAGGTGGGCTACTGAGTTGGGCATAAGATGTAGAGCTCATTTAGATATTTGCAAATCAAATTTTACAAAGCAAGATCCATGAAATGTGGAATTTTTTATATAAAAAATGGAAAATGATTTTGACATTATTGGTGGACAAATCTCTAGGAGATACTACAAAAACAAGATGAGACTTCTCTTGAACAATTTGATGGGGACACGACCCAAGAACAGAATGGAACCAACAAAAAGGGAAAATTATATTAACTGAGAAAATAAGCTAGTACAAACAGTAAAGAGAAAATAATCTTTAGAACATGCCCTAAGGGCTTACAATAGCATAAATCTGGAGAATATTTCTCCTTTTAGCACCTCCTCTCAAACTCCACTCTGAACTGCCTTTTACAATGCCAGAAATCTCCTTAAATAGACCCCGAAGGGTTAAGGACTAGGAGTACATTCTAGAAAGTGCTAGTAGGCATCCACCGACGAAATAGAAGGTTCCAGAAGCTGCGTTAGAAGTCGGTACAAATCTAGAAGAATCCAAAAATGGTAACCGAACTTCCAAGAGGCATAACTTTTGAACTGTAGTCCAATTAACGAACCGTTTACATTTTCAGAAAGCTCTCGAAGCGCTCTATAGCCCTATGGACAAGCTTAGCTTGTCCCCCATTTTTTGACCCTTTTTGAGGTCATTTACTGCCCCAAACCTGACTTTGAAGCATTCTTAGGAGGTCTCCAAAACTCGAAAAACTACAATAACTTTCAAACCGTGGGGCCTATTGACCTGATTCTTTTTTTGGAATGCTCTAAATCATGATTACATTCATCTGGCCAATTCACACCTTCTAGTTTACCGAAATGATGGCCCAAATCCATGCTCCTATGTTTTTGAGATTTTCAAATGCACTGATAGTTGAACTATGAGAGTTGGAACCTTTATTTGAGCCAAATGGGTATCCAAAAATGTAAAGACATGAAATAGAAACTAAGTCTAAGTACATTTTTTTGGGTGATACAGGATTGCCCTTATACCTCTGGATGCTCCTGCATCACAATTTTAGATACCATTTTCGAAAACTAATCATAGAAGGAAAAGAGAAGTCAGACTCCACTCTATCTCTAAAGAAGTGGGAAGAATTAAAAGAAAGTATGTGTAGTGAGGAATATTTGACTAAGAGTAATAGAGGTAAGAGAACAAGAGCTATATAGTGTGAGGGTTGAATATACATATGGTAGAGGTGGGTTGCAGGCTAAAATGGAAAAAATTGGAGTAAGTGTAATTTTTTTTATATATATTTACATTGAACTATTTATTTTTTATTTTTTTATGAATCAGATATTTGTTGACATTGACACTCTACATTAGGTGGATAACACTAATAAAGAAATAGATTTTGAAGATGTTGTAAACTATATGACAGCACTAGATCCTACTAAATCTAGCAGCAATAACAAGTGGAAACCTAATTCATCAACAGAGATTTTACAACCATCAGTTCAATGCCCAGTAAGAGCCTCTTCAAATCATGTCAACACAAGCGAAGGGCTACAATATATAATGGATTGCTTACACAGTCTCACTGAGAAAGTTTTCCATTTGACTGCCTCAGTTCAACCTATAGTTTCCGTATGGAATGAGCATAATTCCATGGATTCAAATAAGGTAAGAGGTTTTAATTTTTCTCCAAGTTGATAAAAAAGTAGATTCAAATATCATCTTCCTCTTAGAATGAACTAGATTCAAGTATTATCTTCTTATATAACTTTCTATCAATCTGAATTGAATGTCACGTTTCTAGCATTATTGAATTTGAAACTATTCCTATGTTCCATCTTTGTTGGCATTTTTCTTCTTGTGCTAAGTTTTCCATCTTATAGTGCTAAAAACATCAATTTCCATTCTAATCCAAGAGGAAAATGATATTTAAAACTGTACTATTTCATTCACATATGTATTCTCTAGTGTGCAATCTTAGTAAGGAGCTAATCTAAAAGTGCATTAGTGGCAATGCTGGAGAGTCATAACTTACAAAAGAACACCCTCATTGCTTATGTTGTAGAAGAAAACATATTTCCATCATTTGCTGCAAAGAAAAAATTCCCAGTACCAAGGAGATGAATGACCTTCCAAAAGCAATATATTCTACCCTACAAATCACCAATATAGCAGCAACTATGGCTATCAGTGAAAAACAAATATCATTCAACATAGCTGCCAAATAGCTAGAATTACTTGTAAGATAAAATAGTTTTAAGTTTTGTTTCATAAAATGGTATGTCTCCTATGCTACAAGTAAACTATATTTTAAGGTGACTTTGATGAATTTTAAGTCTCTTCAACTACTTCTTTGCCATGAATTGATAAATGCATTACTATTAATGTCTATCATTTTAAACGATAGTGGGTGAAGCAATATTTAAGTAGAAATGGATGCTCCTTTCCACTGTGAATTAATTTATTTTCTTTTCTTCATAACAACTCCAAAAAAGATGATAATAGATGTTACAAAACTAGAATAACTTCCAATAGGAATGGATCGAAATCTCATGTTGTAGACTTGTTGCTAGCTCACTCAACTGCTAGTTCTTTGATAAATTAGTAGACTATAGAGTTTTAAGGTGCTGAATGGATGCTATATTATTGGTTGTATATAGGCTTTCTATCTTTCATTCAAGAAATCAACTATAATTTTCAAAATATTTGACCATTTTTTTCCTTGATGTTTCAATTACATGTAGAATATAGTTGTGGGTATTGATGCTGATCATGATGAACTTGTTGACAAGAATGTACAGCATAAAAGTACTTCTAATGAAGTTTAGTTAATATAATAGTTCTTGTGAAATATTTTTCTTCGTCATAATTTTCATTCTTTATTCTACTTTATACATTATCTTTACTTAATTTTTAAACCACATGTAGAGCAATCATATGAAGGAAAAATGAAAAAGAGAAGCCATTATTGATAGTGATTATACTGAATATGAAGAGAGGTTGCATGATATTCATAGTAGCAGCTATTCTAAACTTGAGGTGAGGTATATTAAATTTTTTTTTTTAGTTGTATATTTGTTATTTCTAATAAGGTATCATCCTTGTTTATTGATCAAATGTTTAACAATGTTTTCATAATCTTATATGTTGGGTATGCATGCATGGTAATTTAGTGTTTATATTTGGGGCTTGCTTCCATAATTAATTATGTAATACAATGTTTTCTTTTTCTTTTTGTAGAAACATATTGATAATAACCTCATGGAAGGGGACAAAGTTAGGGTATTGTATCCGCATGATGGTTCTGTTGTAGGAATTGGGCAGATTCATTCACTATCTATTGCTCATGGAGTCAATTTGAAAGGAACAAGAGATGCAAATGTAAACATTATAACAGTCACAAAAAATATTGCTCTTGTTTATGATGATAAAGTAGATGGAGCAATTTCTTTGAAATAGAAAGTGGGGACCTTCACACAATGGCCAATGAAGTATTTACAAAAATTATCATAACTAAACATAATTATCATCTAGTAGACATTGATAAAAATATATTCTCACAACACTCCTTTTTATGCAATATTCTGTTGTTTAACGATTTTACTGATCATGGTGTATTTCAAAGAATTCAAAACTCTTCAAACAACTTTGGAATTTTGCTTAAGTTTATTGCATAAGTTTGTTCATATATCTAATATTTTTAATTTTTGTATGGCTTAGTTCAAGTTTAAGGTTATGATATTTTACACTATTAAATTCATTGTATTAATAAAATATTTATCATATGACTTGTTTAATCTTACTAAATCCAGTACTAAATATGTGTCTAACCGCAGAGTTAAATATATAATAAATCAACTACTAAATGTGTGACTAGCAACATGATTAAATCAACTACTACATATATGACTAAACACACAACTAATTCAACTACTAAATAAACTATTAAATATGCGACTAATGACAGAATTAAATATACTACTAAATCAACTACTAAACATGTGACTAACCACACAACTAAATCAACCATTCAATATGTGACTAACCACAAAATTAAATATACTACTAATTATGTGACTAGCCACACGATTAAATTAACTATAAAATACGTGACTAACTACGCAACTAAATCAACTATTGAATATGTGACTAACCATGCAACTAAATCAACTATTAAATATGTGACTAACCACACAACTAATTTGACTATTAAATATGTGACTAACCACACAATTAAATGTACTACTTAATCAACTACTAAATATGCGACTAGCGACATGATTAAATATACTATTACATCAACTATTAAATATGTGACTAGTCGCATGATTAAGTACACTACTAAATATACTACTAAATCAATGATCAAATAGACAACTAAAATTGTTTAGTAGTAAGTTTAGTAGTGTTATAAATGACTGGATATTAACTACTATTAGTCGCGTGACTAATTTTAGTCACATATATACAAATTTAAATAGTTTTTTTAGTCACATATTCTATTTTTGTACTAGTGTTATGGCATTCTATATATTGGAGATATGGATTTGATATCATTATATACTTAGT
Organism: Cupressus sempervirens; assembly: GCA_028749045.1. Lineage (NCBI taxonomy): Eukaryota > Viridiplantae > Streptophyta > Pinopsida > Cupressales > Cupressaceae > Cupressus > Cupressus sempervirens. The sequence goes on from CM053792.1 coordinate 896,468,425, forward strand.
TCATATTTTAGATTGATCTCATGATCATATGGTTATCAATATTTTCTTTAGATATGTATGATGACTTGTTGGGTCTACAAGTTGTGCATTGTTGTAAGTGGTCTATACTTACAACTTGCATTTATAGCTTGGTTATGAGTTGTCTTTGCCCATTTATCTTTCATTATTGATGTGTATTTATATTGGTGGCTTGGATTTGGTTTGTCCATGCCCTAAGTCACATGATTTTATGATTTTTCTTCATGTAGAAGGGATGAGATGTTGTTACTAGGTATAATCATTGTGGAAGATTGTGGTTGACTATTTTATGCTAACAACTTGGATACTTTGAGTATTAGTTTCTTAGTTCATGGATGTGATCACCATGCCATTGGTTTTGGCATGACATGATTGGATGTATAGGTACATCATTTATTTTCATTTGTTTTGATTCCTATTTTGGTTATGGTATTATATCTTCTAGGTTGTGTATCATGGTTATTCGGTTTCTTTTGAGGTGCTCATGATATGCACTTTGAGTTCTTTGATGGTTTGATGCATTGGGTCATTCTCATGGTTAGAGGAGTTTCTTTCATCATGATGTCATGGATAGTTTGGATAAATGATTTAGTAGGAACTTGTGATAGAGATGAGGTGGCTATGTAGAATTGGTTTGTAGTTAGTTTTGTGTCTTCTTAGTTTGGAGATGTTGGTTTCACTTGGTATTAAAACTTTAGTTGTGTGTGTGTAGACTTGGAGGATCTAGATGGACGTTATGATGTCATGGGTGATTCCATACCATGGTTTAGTGGGAGTTATTGGCATTTATATTTTTATTGAGTGTTTCTAAATGTTGGAAGTTTGTCTTATATCATGTTGCTGCAGAAACATCTTTGACATTTGCATTTTTCACTTGTTATCATCATGGTGTGTGAAGATGGTTGAATCTCAAGGAGACATGGGGCTCTTGGTTATCTTCATGGCATGTTGAGAAGGCTACATCTTGAGGACTCACAAATTTCTTGGTAAAGTTGTAGTCTATGATTTCATTTGACATGTTATCCTTGATGTTAGGATGGTTTCATTGTTATGTCATGGTATACTCTTGATATACATTTATATTTGTGACATGTTATAGTGTGTTCATATGGAGCATGCTATCTATTTTTGTTGAGATGGTTTAGATCATTTTGTCATGTTTATGTTCCTGAGGCCATGGTTGGAACTTTGACATTGATGTTAGTTTAGTTTCTTTGTATTGAGTACATTGATCATTTGTTGGATACTTCATGATATTGCTATGTTTCATTTGTAGTTGGCATGGATTGATTGGTTATAGGTGATCATGGATACTTAGAGATGGTGGTGATGTTGATTTCTCTTGGATTAGAGAAGTGTTTTTTGGGACAGTTGATGGTTTCAGTAGGAAGTCTGAGGAGCATTCACATGATATCGAATTAAGAGAAGATTATTCTTAGATGAGTCTTGATTGGAGGCTTGGATATCTTGATGATCATTCTCATTCCCCACTCTTGGTCTAATTAATAGTTTTCTACTTGAGAGGTATAGCCCATTATTTCTCTCAAGTGCATTATGTTTATGCTTATCTTTCATGGATATGGATCTTTAGCTATGGTACATGATTTAGTTCTACAGGTTTCATTTGAGAGATGATTTAGCATTAGTTATCTCCATGTGTATATGTTGTTGTTATGCTGGTTAAGTTTGAGAGATGGGTTTCTATTGGATATATTCCTTGGAATAGGAATGGTTTATGAGTTTGATCTTCTTGTGAGAGGATTACATCCATGGTTAGTTATATCATATGGTTTGGGTGTTGTTGTGGCTTCTTGGTTGGGATTTTAAGGAGGAGATCATACTTGAAAATTTTACATCTAGAGGTGTGTATAGAAGGACATGATGCATGTTATTATTTGCATGGTTTCTCTCTAGTCTTGGTTATCTTCTTGGATGTTTGATTTCACTTACATTAGATTTGAGATTGGTTGGAGATTGTGATCACAAGTTTTTGCTCATGCATTTCATGTGATAGATAACATGTTTATTCCTTTATCTCTTTCCTTTATTGGTTGTGGAGAACTTGGGAGAGAACTAGAGACTTGTTATGAGACTTGTTCTTGTAGGATATTAGTTTATGTTTTAGGGATGTCCTTGATACTACATGGATTCACTTCTTTGAGATGTTGTGAGTGGATTGGTTGCAAATTTGACATTATCTTTTGCAATGGGAGCTTCTTGGTATATATGTGGTATGCATTTCTCTTGAGGCTTGTGATTGTAGGTTATAGATTGAATATGTTGATGATGTGAGATACACTTGGTATACCTTTAGAGGCATGGATAGTTGGATGGGGTTGGCACTTGTTGTGGGTGTTATTTCAGCTATGAATATTTTGATAGCTACAGTAGGGTAGGGCTATAGTAGGACTAATAAAGTGTCGGGGCCCACCCTGCAGCCCTATAGTTAGTTGGCCCTACCAAATTGAGAAAGGTAGATTATTGTAGGGCAATGTTCATGGGGAATTATAGCTATAGTGCCAGGGGGGGCTCACCCCTGGCAAAAACACACAAATTTTTTTAAAGTTAATTAATCCACTATGTTAATACATATTTGACTAAAGACACACACTAGACACATTAGGTTTTCTAAGGTTCCATATTTCATTTTATGTGTCGGTTAAGTCTCCTAGTTGAAATAGGTTACATCATTTCATAATGTTCATCTAAAAACATTAATACTTGTTACTATTATTTAAAAAAAAGTTTAAACTAGTTACAATCATTAATTATTGACTATCAAAATTCTTCAAGATACTTGTTTCATAGGATAATTTAAAATTATAATATTCATTTGACTTAGTCTTAACCCAATAGACTATTGTTCTTACTCACATATTAAACTTCATTAATCTTTTATATTTTAAAATAGAAATTCAATTTCCAAAGGCATTAAAATATTTAAATTTGAAAGCTAAGCCAAAAGCATTATAAAACCTATTCCTTCATTACCAAAACAAAACACCTATACTTACCCCTTTTAAAGACAAGACATAAATATATTTTATCAATTTTAAAACAAATGCTTAAATCAAAATTAAACTAAACTACAATTAATTAAATTACATCTAAAACTAATTAATTAAATCAACTAATCCAAAACTAATATCAAACATATTTACATTACTACTAACTAATAACTAAGCTTAATCCTTGCTACTTACCTTCTAACCCATTAATTAAACCTACTTACTAATATAACACCAACATCATAATTAAATTCCTTAAAACATCACATCCCAACATAACTTTATTACAACCACTGACCTTGATTAATTTTCCCAATCTAGTCTTAACCACTAATACTTTTACTAACCTAAACTAACTAACTATTAACTATCATTTATTTTCTAACCCCTTACTAATCTTTTTTTCCCAAACATGGGCATCTTCCCAAGTGGGTGGCCCATTATCCCATATCCTCCATGCTGCCTAAGCAAGTTAACTTGCTACCCAAGGTAGTAGTCATGTCCTCCCTAAGAATGTTCTCTAGGGAATAAGGGAAGGCAAGTGGTTTTCCTTTCAAATCAGATTTGAACACTCATCACATCCCCCCCCCCCCCACAAAGTCAATGTGCCAATCAAAACATTTTGCAAGGATAAAATGGTGTAGGTTCCAAGGAAATCTTCCTACCCATGTGAGAGAGGAAAGAGGATGCAATAGCCTTCAATGTATGGAAGGTGATGGCAGTGAATAGGAGAATGGTATTGAGTAGGTGGGGTGTTAGGGAGATGGGTACTTAGGCTTCATAAATGCACTTGACTTTGTGCCCTGCCCACAAAACCCACTCTACACCCTACCATGCATCCAAATCATGTGGGGAAAACTTGAAGTGAATTTGGGTGACATCAACAAGAGTGATAGTCATGAAATAAAGTAAAAAGGGTGAGGGTTGAGATAAGGTAAGACTAGGATAAGATACTTTATAGTTTTAATTAATTGATATTCATTTTTATTACCTTTTATAACTATCTATTATTTAAAAATGGTGCTCAGAATAATAAAAGGGAATCTTTTTAGAATATTCTCTATTATCAAAAGAGAATTTAAACTTTACATACAAAAGGCAGAGAGCATTTTGCTCTAGAAAATGATAAAATTTCTAAAGGATCATTTTTCTCACCAAGTGTTGAGTTTTCTCATGCAATTTTTAACATGGCATAATGGAGATAATGTTTTGTTCATTTTCATGGATGAATTAAAGGCATATTTTTTTTATGTTATATTATGCATTCAAATAGGAGTGTATATATATATATTTCAATAGATAATAATAATGTAAAAATAAGTATCATTCATTTAAATTGAATTTCCTCTAACACCTTATCATAATCCAATTGCATAACTTCATGTAATGTCATTGTATCTAACTACAATTGATCATATGCATATGAAATGAATTATAAGGAATGCCATAAGAAAGTAATTGCTCCTTTTTTGTTTCAACATACATGGTCTAGCCACATCATATATATTTTATTGAAAAACCTGATTCAAAGACTTAATTAGGAAAGAATTAGGAAAGAAAACCCGATATCGTTGTCATTATAAATATAAAGTTAACAATGAAATTTACATTAGGATCATTTTCTTGAGGAGAAGTCTCCATAACATTTGACTCAAGAACACTAAAACTCTAAATCTAGTTTGGCTCCATATCAAGGTATCAACTACGCAATTTGCAAATTTACATCAAGATAACCATGGAGAACTAAAACTAACCAATTGAAAATCAAATTCGAACACATAAAAACTTTTGGCTCTTTATTTAATAGTGATTATTACTACCAATAGACAACAAAATTTATTATACCTAGAGGTAGCCAATACTCATAGTTAGCATAATAAACTATGTCTTTGGGTTAACCACACAAAGCACAATTGCTTCCTACACTTCTAGCTCTGCAAAACCAAGGTGGGAGTACCTTACGAATTCAATTAATTTCTTGACTCTTACCCTTAATCCCTAGAAATAGTAGATATGTTCCATTTTCTCTAATACATATGTGAAACAAAGATAGATGATGACCACCCTTATGTGCTTGATACAATATTTGATTGATTTAGATTTGAATATAAATTGGATACATGTAGCAGAATTTATTTCAGTTTGTCTCTGATTAATATGATCAGTGCCTTATCCATTGTTACACAGAGTCAACCATAGTAGTGGATCTAATTCAAATAACTTGTAAAAAAATTATATCAACTGTAATCACCAATTCCCATTCTTATGAAATATCCCTCTTATAAACTCACAAACCCTACTAATTCATTGAAGCACTTCCTTAACTCCTTGAATTAAAAGCAACAATAGAATCAATATACAATCTATCGAGATTACATTCAATCAATTAAATAATATTTAATTGATCTCAAAGTAAACAAATTCATAAAATGGAGACAAAAATTGATAACACAGATGTAGTGTAATTGCCCTTTTGTATTATCCTTTGAAAAGATTGATACAATAACTAATAGAAACTCAATGAAACTCCAAATATCTTTCTTATTTTTTCATTGACATGAAAACATTAGGAGATTACCAAGCTTGAAAGTAAACCCAAAAGATTACACATAAAAATAGACCGACTACACTTTTGAACAAGGCAAAATTACAAAATTCATGGACCCGTTCTCTAACCTTGGGATCTCACTTATAAAGGGTGAGATGAAATAAGCTTTAGGTATAGAGAATTGACATATTCCCTTAAGAAAAAATATTTACATAATTACTATCACAAAAGACAAAGAAATATGCAACAAGAAAAACTTTACATCATAATGCCTTTTGATGAGGCCATTTTTTGTTACATCTTTTGTTGCATTTCTTTGTCAGTGTAAAATTTCATGATTGGCCCTATTACTATTGTTGCTCCTCAGAGGTTGTAGACAATGGGATTGATTGTGACATATCTAGCTTTTCTTGTTGCAAACTGACCTCCAGTCAAGGATCTCTAGGTATATCATCATGAACTAATAAGACAACAATTATATCTATTTTCTCTTCTACAAACTCATTAGTATGAAATTTTGTGCTAGCAACTACAATTGGTTGGTCACCTATGTTTTCTTCTTCTTTTTGATCTCTTATTGATATATCAATTATTTGCACCTCCTCTTGTTCCATTTCTTCATCATCATCAGTTTCAACATCTTCTAACTGCTCACCTTGAGTGATATCTTCCATCCACTTGTCAAAAAGTGTGTCATCTAGAAAATTAAATTGTAGAATAACATGTTGTTTCTTAATCACATATTCAACAATTTTATCAATTTCAATAAAATCTGTTTTTAAAGAATCAAAGAATAACTAAACTTTTACAATTTCTTTAGTAGTAGCTTCCCATCATGCATTTCCTATTTCAATTATAACTCTGTTCATCCTTAGACAGAATAGGTCATCTAATTCTTGGGCCCATTCCTCCTTACTTTCCAATTTATTCATTTTACCTAAATCATGTGGGAAAAAATAAAATGTAACACTCTTGTACTTGTCCAGGTAACTAATTACATCAATCTAGTGGTGTGTAGCATTATATTTCATGTGGACTTAATGTTAGATGTTTTCTCTATAGAGGAGTATCTGTGTTTGAGCTAAGTCATGAAGGAATCTTGGTGGCTAGTATTTAATAGTGTCCTTGGGCACTTGAGCTTGATGAAGATATTTTTGCAGCAGATTGGCATAATGATGTCTTTGTCATTGATTTCAATGGGGAGAAGTACATGAAAAATATCTTTTTTTAATAGGGGAGAGAAGTACATTTGGAGAGAGTTGTACATAAAATTGAGAACAATATTGATGTCAATGGAGAAGAATATCAATGTGGGAGTAGCAACTCTAATAGAGAGTTGTACCTAAAATTCAAATTTGATTGATGAAGGGAATTTCAAAAGAAAGAGTACAATAGAATATTTTTATGTTTGGTATTCTTGGAAATTAGATGTTTTTCATATATGTTGTCATCAATGCCAAAGGGGGAGATTTTCAGCATGAATTTTGATGATATTCTTATGGGGGAGTATCATAGAATTGTTGAAGCATCTAGGACATTGTTAACTTATTATCATATATTGCATTCATGGCAGTGTTTCTCATTGATGTCAACATACTATTTATCTTGTGAAGACTAACAGAGTCACAGACAAGGAGTGAGATTGTATGATTAAAGGATTGATGATAAGTTAACCACGATTGAGGATATGTTCTATAGAGCATCATAATGTTGTGACTAAGGTGCATGTAGAAAGTCAAATCCTGGTGACATTTATTTGAGATTTACAAAAGACAATTGAATAGAAAGAAAATAGGTTCTCTTCTCAACCCGAATTTCCAAAAGGAATGATCCAAATTGATTAAGCACAAGAAAGTAATCAATGGAGAAATGGATCATGTAATGGAGAATAGGGAGAAAAGAGGTGTTATGGTATTTCTATTTTGAGGAGTATGTGCTTCAAACTTGAAATAGGTAAAAGACAAATACTAACCTTGAATCCAGAAAGTGTTGTTTTCTAATGTATGTGTATAGTTTGGGGGAATTCTGCAACTTGTTTTGAACTGGAAATGTCGAGATGGAGAAAACCCAAAAATCTTGTGTCCTTTTGAAGGAGGTCAATCTTGACCCTAATAATGGGGCATAATCTTACCCTAGGCATTGTCCCCCAAAAATTTGACCTTGACCTGCACTACTCCAATGAAATTTTTATTCACAAATCCCACAAGTTTGACAAAAAGGGTATCCAAATCTGCTCTTTAATGCATTGTTCCACACTTGTATCTGCAAGAAAAATGGTTTTTTTGTTTGGATGAGGGGTTTGCCTTGGTCAAATCCTGGTTTGGAATCAACTATAATAATGTAATTGAAGTAGAGAATGCTAGCAAGTAGTAGAAGTAAATCTAACAATGAAGCTATGATACTCAATAGATATGCAATTGTATTTGAAATTTAAACAAGTATATTGATATGAAAGCTTGAACATAACATTAAAAAATGTAAATCAAAACCTCCATGATTGTATGCTTAGAATCCACCTTGATAGAAGAATCAATAAATCTTGAAGATAAAAAAGGGATCTTGAAGGAAGATCACACCACCATGATGGCTAGATCTAGGGTTTGAATGATGAATCATGAATGCTTGAACCAAATCCCTTCAAAGGCTTGAATGATTTAATCATTGATCATCAATGGAGAACTTAAATTCTTGAATGATAGAATGCTTTCTCACTTGAAAAGTAGGTAGTTTCTCATAGATAGTAGTCATTTGTAGATCATTTGATATCATCATTTTTCTTATAGAAAATGAGAGGAGGAAGCTTCCTTATATAGTGATCTATGGCACAAACTCCTAGAGAAGGACGACATGGGAGTATTAAATCCCAATTAAGCTTAACCCCAAAAATTGACCTAAATTTAATGTAATTTAAGAGTCTGCTATTCTGAAACTTGAAACAATTGATCCAGAAGCAAGAAAAGAAACTTTTAGAAGTTTGAGATCCCAAAACTCCCAAAAATTGAAAATGAGACCTAGGGTCAAGGATGAGGTCAACCCTACCCTAGGTCAAGGTCAAGGTCATCCTAGACATAGGTAAGGGTTGATTTTGACCTTGACCTAAAAGGTCATCATTGACCTAGAAGTCAAATTCCTTAGTTTCAAAGAGCAGGTTGTCATAAATAGGCTAGAAATGGTGAGAGAAGCAGGATAGAGGGAAAACTACTAGATCCATGCAAAAACCCATTCAAGGTGCTTGACATGACCCCAGACCACTTACTTAGAGGGCTAAACACTCTTAACATGGAAGTTCTTCCATTTTAAGACAATACAACAAATTACAGACACAATTCCTAACAAGTGGTTTTTGGCAATTAGATTATATCTCCTAACTAAGATAGAATGTAGTTGTGTAGTTAGACAGAGGTAGAGGACATCACATTGATGATGTGGTTAAGCGTGAAAAGTCCAAGGTTGCATATATGAAGATTTTTGAAGACTATGAGTTAACAATGTTATATAATTGTGAAAAGATTTAATGTAATGTGTATTATTTTATCTTAATGTGGTCCTATTGTAATTGTAAATTGAGAAGCCTCTAGGCACCAATAAATTAATTTGAGGACTTGGTATAAAGGAAAAAAAATTTCCTTGTGATTAAATATGAAGAAAGAAGCAAGTGAATGTAAGAAAATTATAAAGTGTAAATTGAATGCAAGTAAGCGATCTAGGGGATTTGTGTAATGCAAGTTTTTGGATCTGGTATTGAGATCTGAAAAGTGTTGGTGTAGTAAAGGCACAATAAAAGAACAAAGTAATTATATTTGGCAGAGAGTGCTAGTGGGCAACCGATATTTTGATATTATTTTGAAAGGAATAATATAGAGGTTAGTTGGATAGTGAGTTTGGTCGGCTTTCCCCTAAAGCTATTTGGAAAATGGGTCCTTCTACCTTCCACAACTCCTAACAAGGTTGGTATCTCCTCACATGGATTCAAAGTCTCATTTGGTGGGTACCATCCCCACTAAATTTTTCCCTCTTATCAAGGGTTTCCCTAGTTAACAAATCTAGTGTTATTGTGTATGTTTATCTTCTTATGGTTATTGAAATTGTTGATTACATGTATCAAATTTAATAATATTGATAAAAAAAATTTTGATTGCATAACTGAATCACCCACCCTATTTTTGGTATACAATTAGCATAAGTGACAGTGTGATGATGAAAAGAAGAGTGATAATTTGATTGCATGATGATCAATTATTGTGTTATCATTGATGTAAACTATTGACCTAGTGTTCTTAGTATGATTCTAAATATAATGGAGAGTTGGTTGTATGTGAAGAGAAAAATGAGATGATTTATGAAGTAATAGTGCAACTACTATGACTAGTTAGTGATAAATGATAGGTGATTTGATTGGTTTATCAAATAAATGGTGAATGGAGTGGAAAAATCACATTATGGTGTTCATAAGATAGTGAAGCTAATCAAATTACAATAGTAACTCATTACCATGAAAAAGTAAAGCATTTTCAAGATGGAAAGATGATAGGTGAGATAGTTTCAAGTTAGACATATGCTTAGTGAAGTTAGGACAAAAAGGTTAAAGAAGAATAGGTTAATGAAGCATGGGTTCTTTAGTAATAATTAATTGATTAGTGATAGATGTCAAGGTTTTAATGCCTTTGGGTGAGTTAGTTATAAGCTAATGACATGGATATACATGTGGAGGTGATGATCTGGCATCGCAGTGATTAAGATTGAGTTTTTGGAGAAGATTCTAGAGGAATCTCATGAAGGTCAAAATATGTTTGACCTTTTCCACAAAATACTATGAATTAAGTGGTGTGCTAGGAAAGTTAATTGTAACTATGATAACATCTTATACTAGTTGGATCTAAGTGGGATATTTGAATTTCCCAATTGTAATATTATTAGGGTTTTGTTGAGTCAATGACAAAAACTAGTATACTAAGTAAAAGAAGGATAGGTTTACTATTTTTTATTTTGGTCTAGTTGGTGTGTGAAGAAGTGGAAGGTGTGATCCAAGAAAAGAGAAAATTCTTGAATTGAGAAGAGTTAGAGAGCTTAAGAAGATCTAAATAGGTCATGGCGTTGTTTTAGATATCAATCTTTGGTCCCTATTTGTTACAATGGGTGAGATCCCTTAACTGGGTGGATTCTAATTGTCCTCATTGTAAAAAATTTATTGAGTGACACTTTAGCTAGTGTGAACATAGTCCTCTAACAAGGCACCTCCTAACAAGGTAAAGCTCTTAACTAGACTAGAGGTAAATTCTCTAACTCAGTGGAACTTGACCATGTCTTTATAAATTCCTAACATGGTTAAGCTTCTAAAAAAGTGTACTTCTGAAGAGTACAGACTATTTGTGGGTACCAATCTCCACCACATTTTTAATATATATTGGATTTCTACGTAGTTAAAATATTCGTGTCAAATGTGTGGATGATTTCATGTGCTAGATATTTTATTTGATTCTTTAAGTTTTTTTGGTTAACAATTTTAAAAGGTGAAAAAGTTATTTGATTTGCTAATTATTATGTCACCTTTCTCTTAGTATTCTTATCACTTAGCACCAACAAAAGGGAATATAAACTTTTTTAATAAATTAATAGTAATATATGTCAAAAAAAAAAGAATCTTCCAAGAGAATTTATTCTAGAATTATAATATTTAATATAAAAATATCATAACTTGACATTTGACATTGATTCTAGTGTGTTTTATACGATGAAGAAATAGAAACAACAAAATAATTTCTTTGTTTTTCTTTATTTCTTTTGTTGACAATATTGATATTTTGTCATGAACAAGCTAAATTTAGTCTTCCCACTCCCTAATTTACTATGTGATATGTTCCAATAATGGACCATTTTATTCTCCAAATAAATGTTTTTTTACGTATTGAAGTGTATCCAAGTTGTAGTTCTTTGGTCTTTCTATGGAAAAGGAATAAAGTAATTTTTAGACAAACATCTTCTACCATATAGAAGGTCCTAGAAGAATTAGAGAAAAATATACCATAGAGATAGCTGATTCTAATCCATGGAGACTTCAAGGAAATCACATCTTCCTGCCTTGGAATGCTACTATTGTCAAGGAATGGGAAGGTATAAAATCTTTTATCTTTCCCTTCCCAATTTAGAAATATCATCATTCAACATATTGATCAAATATTAAATGGCTACCACCTAGCCTCAATCAAGTCAACCTTTGACGTGTTGTGATGTGGAGCATAATCAAACTCAGAGGTTTATTCGATGCAATTTCCCTCTAGATTATTTCTACGAAGGTTTGGGATCGGTGCCCCCAAGATGGGGTCAAGGGGCAGTGTAGTTAAAGTTGGAAAAGATAAATACAAATGATAATCCCACAAATATGTTTACAAAGGAAGTCACAAGGGAGAAGTTGAAATCCTCTTCAGCTTTGGTTGGTCTTCTAGACTGAATAGAATAAAGAACAATAGAGTCTAGGTTAGTTTGATATTCTAGTGGGAGCTACAAATTTAGCAGTGCTATGATCAGTCTCCAAGTGGGAGGTTATTGTTGTCAATTTTGATCAGTCTCCAAGTGGGAGATTGTTTTAATGTGGAGCCTAATTAGACTCAAAGGTTTATTTAGTGCAATTTTGCCCTAGATTATTTATATGTGGGTTTGGGGGCAACACCCTCAAGATGAGTTTAAAGGGGCAACAACCCAGGTGGGCTCCCTATCACAATATAGGGTGGGTTGAGGGACAACGTCCTTAAAGCCAAAACTGACTCACTATTATAAAAGGTGTTGGTTGCTATTTTTCTATTGGACGACTTATTCTAGCCCTAATTTTGTAAGAGGCATATGCTTGTATAAAATGGCTCAGGGTTAGGGATTTCAAAATGTATGATGATATAATAGTTTCTTACGGTGGTATTGAGATGTAAGGGATCACAAGTTGTAATCACTAGATAATAGTAATAATATTGGACTTGTTGTTGGTGGACATAGCCTAGTGATTAGGTGAGCCACGTTAAATCTTTTTTTCTTGTGTTCTCTTCTATGTGATTTATTATTTTTTCATATTGGTATTGTGTTGATCTAACCATAAACTTTCAACTCTAGGATTCATGGCATGGTTTAATTATCTCATGTGTTCAATAAGTCTAGTAGTTGTATCATGTATTGACAAGTCGATCTTTTAGTACAATGAGAATCTTAACCACTAATAAGTGGTATCAAAGCTTGTTCACTGCTTTAAATATCCTAAAGTAATAGTGAGGGGAAGATTATTAGACTAATTTCCAATGTTCCCCTTCAATAGTTGTGGCATGGTTTAATCACCTCCTATTTTCAATAAGTCTAGTGGTTGCATCAAGCATTGACAAGTTGATATTTCTGTGCAACAACCACCCTAACCATTGTAACAATTGGTATTAGGGACTATTTAGATAATATGCTAGCATTAAGGTCTTCCATCATTCTACCAAATACTAATTATATGGAAAAATTCCTCACTCTTATTAATAGGTTGGTATTAGCTAAAAATTTAGAATTCTCAAATTTTGACATAGAAGGGGACTTATTTGTAATTGTCAATGCATACATGAATAGAAAGATTATCAACTGATGACAAGAATATATATTAAAGAAAGTGTACTCTTTTTTAGAATTTTTTAAAGAATGTTATATCTCACACATGTTCATGTAGATTTACTAGCTAATATAGGAAGCAAAAACATTGATCTTGTTTCTTTAATCTAGGGCATAAATCTCTTTGATCACCCATGATTTTTATGGATTATTAATAATGAAAGTTATGGTAATTCTAATTAATATCCATGTGATATGAGACCCAAGTCATTGAAATTATAATAGAGAGCAATAGTATTTGTTTGATGAGTGCAAGAAATGATTTTCTACAGCTACAAGTATGATCATTACTAGTCAAGGGAAGAGAATGAGATGTCCTTTTGTACATTTAATGGTTAGGAATTCATAAAGATCCTAACATGAGTAATTAATGTCTAGTATTGAAAGGATCTCAATATATCACTCATGTGGTAAGTTTGTCATTGTAAGAATATTGAAAGGCCACATAACCCAAGAAGAACATGGTTATATTCTTGCATCCTTCTCATTATTTGGAACAACTTGTCTTTGGTCAAGCAATAGTAAAGGGGATCATCAAAACTTTCTTCATAAAATTGAGAATTTGTAAGTTCACCTTTCTCGCTAGTTGAGAATGCTCTATGAAACTTGTAATTTTTCCTCATAGTCCATCTAGTATTGGGTTGGCCAAAAGATGATCGTGCGGAGATGCCTTTTTGTTGAGCCTGGATTCTCAAATTTTCATGGTTTATTTTATTAACACGATGATATCATGATATCCCTATTACCTAATATCTCTATATTATCAAACTATCTTTAAAATGTAGTATATAGTGTAATAGTCTTGGCCATAGGCCAAATATGCTATTTAGTTCACACTTCATTATAAAGGCTATGTAGAGACAAATTGTGGTTCTAATAAAAATAATAACTAATAAAATTAATGAGTCAAATCATCTTGCTTCTAGTATCAATCTATGGTCATAGACTGATGAAAGGTGTAATAGCTATTTTCTCAAGGGATGAAGATAACAAGCCAAGTGGAGATGAGTGCATCTAAAACACACAAAAATAAATCTACAACAAATGAAAATAGAACTGATGATAGGATCTGTCACTTCTTGGTGCCAAGAGCTAAACTCAAACTCTTTAAGAGAACTATTTTGAGAATCTGAAAGAAATAGAAAACATGAAATTTTAGTCTAGAATATAATATTGCAACAAATAAATAACAAACCACACAAGTTTGAATTTACAATTAAATCTGAAGGAAATGAGTATCAATTATAATTATGTACAAGTGTAAAAGTTAGTAGGGATATTTGCAACAATTGAAAAAATAGAAAGATGAAAGGCTCTTCTAGTCACAATAAGAAAGGAAAGGCGAAATCGACAGGTTTTATCTTGTATAAATGACAAGCCAAATTATTTATGTACATCTAGGTATGCTTGGATAGCACATAGGTGCTCCTTGTAATCTAAAACAAATATCATTATGTAAGAAGGAATTTTTTCACTTCACGCGTGTTTGATAATCGTTTATAAGGGGATGTATATCTATATTTTGGACTTAGAACTCACAGGTCAGACTAGAGGTTTTCTTAACTACATTCTTTTCTACAAGTACTTGCACCAAATAAAATTGTACCATTATTTTATTTTACTTAACCTATTATTTATAATAAATTAAAAACATATATTATAAATATCTTTAATTTATTATTCATATATATCATATATATGTTATATAATATAAAATATTATATTATTTATGAAATTTTTTAATAGTTTATTAATAAATTGAATAGTCAAATTAAATTTTATAGATATTTAACTTGTGTAGAAAAACATATTAAAAATTTAACTTGTTAAAAAAAGAAAAATACAATCATCAAATTACCGCATAAATGACTCCCTTAAGAGAAGATTTTACGCAATTGAATGTTAGACCTTTACGTTAAAATAAAAAAGACAATGTCAATAAGCCACATCATAAGTGCTTTGATAAGACTATTTGTTAATATTACATATTTAAATTAAAGAACAAAGAGCAAAGTGTAATATATTCTAACAAAAGTACAATTAATTAACTTCAATTTAAGTATTTACTTGAAAAACAAATGATCTTGTGAAGGCAAAATGTTACTTGTTCTATTATTTTTTCGCTTTGAACCATTTCTCGTTATTTTCTTCGACCGCTCCGTTGTCGATAAATGTTGACCCCACAGCAGACAACTAACACTTGACCAAAAAAACACTTTGACTCCATGGCGATTCAGAGACTCCTTCTGCGGTCTCCGCGGCTGCCTTGACGAAATTTCTTCAAGAGAACAGAACACTTTTCCTTCCATCAGAAAGCCGCCTTTGAATTGACTTCTTCTATATAGCCCTTGTACAGATTCTCTAAAAGCTAATCAGTTTCATCGCCATTGTCAGGTTTTAAAAGAAAATATCTGTTTTAATTTTAGGGTTCATGGCTTCCTCTGCTTCTGATAATGGGGGTTTTCTCTGTGACGTAGAGGGGAGAGCGGTGCATAACCGAGTATTGAGAATAAGAGAAGAAGAACAAAATCTGGGACGGGAAGATGTCAAAGGCAGGCTTGCGCTTGTGCGTCTCACATCTCAGATGCAGGGAATGTTTGAGAAATTCAGTATTGTTGGAAATGTAAATTCTTTACCTGTTGCCTCTGGATCTGACATTAGAATCCCTTCAAGTTTTTCTAATTCTTGTCCATAGATGCAGATACGCTCATGCCTGCTAAAATTCCTCCGCTATGGAGAAAATAATACAGAATTGATTGATCCTTCTGTAGCATTTGTCAACAAGCCCTAGCATTTTGGTTATGGCGTAAAAGTAACAAGGATTTTGTTTGTTGAGGGCTCTGTAATGTCAGTGATGTAATACTCCGTTGCTTCCGGATCTGAAAATATTGCTCTTTTACTGTGTTCTCCGTAGATGTTGATGCGGTTTTGTCTGCTAAAATTCCTCCGATCTTGGTAAAAAACGTCTGTAAACGGTATTGTTCCTTTTATCACCAAACCCTAGCGTTTTGGTTATGGCGTAAAGGAAACGAGTGTTTTGTTTGTACTGGTAGGCAAGGTTCGTGATTTTGCTTTGTCGATTTAAAGGTTGTGTATCAAAATCTTTAAACGAGCAGAAAAATATGCGCAACTTAAGATTTCAAGAGGATGAAGGTTGATTGCTGTAATATATTTTTAACAAAATAAATGTCTTTCTGGACTTTGAAATAAGTCAATTTCAGACAATTTCTGCTAATCAGACTAGAATAGTTGAATCTAGGTTGGTTCTTATGGTTTGAGGCTTCAAATAACAAGGGCCTCCATTAAGTATAGTTATTAGAATTATTAGAATTATTTTAATCAAGTTATTATAATAAGATTGGTTTAAAAACTAGTATGTCGATAATCTTTACTTATATAGAATAGAACTTGAGATAATTAAAGAAGTTTTGTCTAAAACATTTAGTTTTTATACAGATAAAGTGTTTATCATATAATTTTTTATCTTTTTTTATGGTAGAAAGTATTTAAAGTTATTTCAAAATGTATGAAGCATAGTTATAGATAGTAGCGAGCTCATAATGATAATCTAGTTTTCTAAATGTAGATATTACTAAGTGTATGGTAATTTTAATTGTATTTTTAAAATAATATTCAAATTCTTTAAATTAGAAACATTGAAAAAAATTTAAAATTTAATGAC
>CM053792.1:896490306-896500306 GCA_028749045.1 Cupressus sempervirens
GAAAAAAATCTGGGATGGGAAGATGTCAAAGGCAGGCTTGTGCTTGTGCGTCTCACATCTTAGATGCAGGGAATGTTTGATAAATTTAGTATTATTGGAAATATAAATTCTTTACCTGTTGTCTCTGGATCTGACATTAGAATCCCTTAAATTTTTTCTAATTCTTGTCCATAGATGCAGATGCGCTCATGCCTGGTAAAATTCCTCCGCTATGGAAAAAAAATACAGAATTGATTCATCCTTCTGTAGCATTTGTCAACAAGCCCTAGCATTTTGGTTATGGCATAAAAGTAGCAAGGGTTTTGTTTTTTGAGGGCTCTGTAATGTCAGTGATGTAATACTTTGTTGCTTCCGGATCTGAAAATATTGTTCTTTAACTGTGTTCTCCGTAGATGTTGATGCGGTTTTGTCTACTAAAATTCCTTCGATCTTGGTAAAAAATGTCTGTAAATAGTATTGTTCATTTGATCACCAAACCCTAGCGTTTTGGTTATGGAGCTAAAAAATGAGAGTTTTGTTTGTTTAGGGGATAATTTAACTAATTTCGAACAAAATTTTGTGTACTGGTAGGAAGGTTCGTGATTTTGCGTAGAAAAATATACGCATATTAAGATTTCAAGTGGATGAAGGTTGATTGTTGTAATATATTTTTAACAAAATAAATTATATCTTTCTGGACTTTGTAATAAGTCAGTTTAAGACAATTTCTGGTAATCAGGGTAGAATAGTTGAATCTAGGTTAGTTGAATCTAGGTTGGTTCTTATGGTTTGATGTTTCAAATAATGATTGATTTTATTGACTAAAATTTAACATTTATATTATATTTAATGTTCTACAAAAATTTAATATTTATATTATATTTAATGTTCTATATAAAATTGTCATAGGTTCTTAAATTATACTGAATTTTGAGTTGTTGGAAAAATATTCATAGAATATTTATTAAGATTTTGAAATTATTTTATGCTTTAAGTTGTTGCACACTAATAAGAAAATTTATTAACTTAACTTTTTGTCGAGGCGCAAGATCAGTTTACTATGCTTGAAGAAACATGCACATATGATGATATCAAGTAATATAGTTTGGTTCTAGACAAATTTTATAAAGAAAGAGATTCTAAATCCTAAATGTTCAATAGTATTTTTCCTATAAAATGGCTTCTTGTTGAGGTCCTAAGTGTGCAAGGGAAACTTGGGATCCTTAAAAAATGTAAGTTTCATTAGTTGTTTGGTTTTTTTAGTGTTTTTGTATTTGCGGGAGGCACATACTATTGCAATCACTTGTGCATAATGAGTGATTAATTTTTCCTACTTCAACCAATGAAATGTAAGTATTTTTATAATTAATTTAATCCTTTGATTTTTTCTAATGTTTATATGTCAAATCTTAATTTCTAAGATAATGAAAAATATTTTACTTTAGTTTGATTGGCTCATATTATTTGAGTCTTATAGGAGCGAGTTTCCACGAACCACTACTCTATATATATATATATATATATATATATATATATATATATATATATATATATATATATATATATATATATATATATATATATATATATATATATATGAAACACATAGGACTTATATTATCAAACTCATAAAACTTATCAAATAATTTTTTTAAGTTACATATTATAGATTCAAAAATATTTTTATGATAGAAAATATTATTTGATATATGTAGGTTGAATGATAATTATTTTTAATCTTAATAATTTAAAGAGAATAAATGAATTCTAACATTACACTTAAATGATAATTTTTCTCTAGAAATTATTATGCTTCAAATATTTAAATATGTATGAAGACAGTTTTTTTCAATCTTAAATAAATATTGATTAAATTATATTAAATTAACATCATTATAGCTCACTATTAATTTTTTATTCTTAAACTACTATAACTTACCTCAATTATTTTCTAACTATTAAATTTTTAATCTTAAACTATTACAACTTCCAGCAAATACAAGCCACAATTTAAGCCCTCTAACAAGGCACACTTTTAGCAGGGTGTTTAAATCCTTTAACAGGGTGAGACTTAACATTCTTTGTAAGCCTTTAACAGGGGAGGCCTTTCATAGGTTAGATCATAGTTTATGGTCAAAGTTCTTGTAACCTTAATTGGATACACTTTACAACTGCAATAGTGAAGATTTGTGGGTGCCATCCCCACCCCAGTTTTACCTTCTCATTGGAGGGTTTCTGGGTAACAAATTTATTGTGTTATGTGTTATGTGTTATTTGTTTCATGCTATGGATGAAAATGTGTAATTATCTATTTTAGTTTACATGCTAAATTGTGATATGAATTTGTGGTGAATGTTTTATGGCTAAAATTTTGAAGTACTGATTCACCACCCCCCTCTCAAAGTTTACTTCCCCATTGTTATTTCAAATAGAGGTCTCCTTCATTTTATTAATAATTTTGTAGTTTGCAGTATCACCCTTGGCATAATTGCAAATAAATGAAGAAATGACCAATTCTCTTGATATTTCGCACTTTCCCCTTTCCTTACCTTTATGAGATATTTTCCATATATTTTCATTAAACACAATTATGGGTTATGCTTTGATCATGACCTCATCACTTTTATTTTGTATGTTGTACTTTTCCACAACAACATTAATATTAGGTCTTCTAAAATTTGGTAATCCACCTTTTCATCATGATATCTTTTCCCAAATTACCCCTAGCTTTCTTATGATAAATTTGGGATTTATTTTAAATGTTGTCTTTACTATGAGAATCTTGGTCGTGGTTTGAATAAATCATATTATTAATAGTACTTGATATCCCATCTGACACAATCTCCTTAAATTTCCTTATCTTAGTCATTTCCAACTTTTTCATTTAATAATATCAACTTTAGTTGATCTAGGTAGTTAACTTCCATGATCACCTTACCAGCTTGGGAGCCCAAGCCCCAATTTTCTAGGAAATCTACCACTCCATTCCCTTCATGTATAGTATGTCTTATTCTAGCTCCCTAAAAGAATTGATTTTATCTTTATAGTCCTCCATGAGACTGATAATTTTCCAAGAACTCTTAGCAGTTTGCATAAGAATATCCACTACCAGTTTAGAATTTGCTTCTAGATCAACTTTTTCTATTATTATATCTTGTAGAGCCTTAACTTCTTTCCACATCACTTGACCTTTAACAATGTTATTAGAATTGATTCCAATATTCTAACAAAAACCATGGATCAATTCTCCCCTATCGTTTTTTATCAAACCTCCTTTTCTTGAAATTCCTAGATTACCTTTTGAACAACCACTCAAATTGCATTTTTACTAATTATAATCTAGAGGGATCTATTTCATCTCCTTCCTATGCCTTATATTCAAATAGTTTAGGTTGGTGAGGTTTTGGTTAATTTTCTAAGTTTATTTGATTCTAGTTTCACATAGGGAGGGGAAGGAAGATCACTTTGATTAAGTAGTAGCGTTGGCATTCTCTTTAACATTTCTCTTAACAATATGGAACAACTCAGTAGTAGTTCTTCTCTCCTCCCTAAAGGCTCTATTTTTTTTTTCTTTCTACATGTTCCAAGCCACAATCAGAAGGATTTCTTGCCATAGGTTACACAATATAGCATGTGAAAAGGGAGAGTAATTCCATATAGTTAGAAAATTCTATGATATTTTGAGGCATGACCCAAAGAGTTTAGAGAGATAGAAACTCCAGACTCCATAGTCATTAGAGAAGGAACAATAATGGTCAATGGAATCATCTTTCTTTTCACACAAGATGCATCGATGTGTTAGGTAGAATCCCCTTTTAGATAGGTTGTCTAAAGTTAAAATTCTATTGTGAATCACCGCCCACCAAAAATAGTTAATTTTAGGAGGGAGCTTAGGAGCCCAAGTGAGTTTCCACTTAGTGGCCTTTTCTTCAAGTTGAGTTTGAGTAAACTAGCTTATTTTAACAAAAAAGGAACCATTGCTAGCATAACAACATACATGTGCCTTTCCTTAATATTGGCATTGAAAAGCTGGGGATTTAGTAGTAAATTGGTTAGTTCCTCCACATCCCTTTTAGTGACATTATTTATTCTCCTCATTTCCCTGTGTCTTTTCCACATATTGTTTAGATCCACTCATATTACCCTTCCTCCTTCCTAGCACAAGTAGTCTTCAAATTTCTCTCCCAGAACTCTCTTTAACAAGTCTTGCATCAGATTATCTTATAAGACCTCCTTTAGCTATATTTCATCCTAGAAATAGGTATTATCCCCATTTCTTATTACTTACCTACTCCTTTCCTAAGAATTTTTTGGGCTTCATAATGGCTTTCCAAAGGAAGGTGCAACAAGTAATATTACTTTCAACCAACATTGTTCCTCTAGGAGACCAGGGTAAGTAATTATCCTAAAGGATTATGGTCCATTATTTTTTCCCTTACATAAGCTACCATCTTATCTTAGAGATAAGGGTTCTATTCATCTATTTGAATCTCTTTTTCCGAAGACCACCATAATGAAGGGTTTTATAAACCTTTTCCCACTTTACTAGGGATATTTTCCATTTTTATTCATTACCTGCCCAATAAAAATGCTTCTTTATTTTCTCTTAAGTCTCAACAATTTTATTAGGCACGACTACTATAGGTATAAAGTAAAAAAAGGATACTATAAAGATAAGACTTTACAAGTTGTATTTTTCGTCCCTGACTTAAAATTTTTCCTTTTTGTCCAAGAAGTTTTTTCTAGAAGCTTTCCATTATTTTTGTCCAAAAGAACAAAAGAGATTTTTCAAGGACAAAGAAGGAAATTTCACAGTTTAGGATTTTTCAAAATTTTCCTTAAATAACATAGTTAATATTAAAGAAGAGCAACTCACTTTTTTATAGATCAATACATTGTCCTGAAACAATAACGTAATCATATAGAAAAAAATTCCACCTTTTTACCTCTATTATCTGAGCAATCCCAAATAGGACAATATCTTCCACAAACTATTGGTGTGTCAAGGATGAAAAAGAAGGGTCATTTTAATTCCCTCCAGGGATTTGTAGTTATTAAGAATTGAGAGATTTCTACCTAGAACCTTAGCAACCAAAATAAAAAGGAAAGGGGATAGAGGGCCTCCTTACCTTAGCCATTTTCCTACTTAAAATAAACCAGTAGGCAAACCATTAATGAGAATAAGATACTTCATAGTTTTAACACAATTTATTATCATGCTAAGGAACTTCCCTTTGAATCCAAATCTCTTAAGCAATTCTTCCAGAAAGGTGCATCTGACTCTTTCATTGGTCTTTGAAATATCTATCTTGAGAGCCATCGAAGGAAGTCCTTCAGATTCCATGGTATGAATCAATTCATGAGTAGTGATCAACACATCCATAATGTTCCTTCCTACCACAAAGCCTTTTTGTTCTTTAGAGACCAATTTTTCTAGAATAGGTTTTAGTCTATTCACCATGAATTTAGAAACAATCTTATAAGTATTATTATAGAGACTAATAGGCCTAAAATAGGAGAGATAAGAAGGGTTATATATCTAAAGGGGGGGGAAATATAAGTGTTATTAAGGTCCTTAGCTAGCCAACTAGTTCTGAAGAAGTGGCAAATAGCCTTGAAGACATCCTCTTCCACAATATCCCAATATTCTTGGAAGAAGGTAGGAGGGAATCCATCTAGACCAAGGGATTTGAAGGTCTGAAAAGAGAAAGTAACCTATTTGGCTTCCTCTATAGAATTTTTTTCATAAGACTCTCTTTATCCACTTCTGAGACTAGTTCTGGGATGCCACTCAATAGGTTATCAGGATCAAGAAAGACATTGTCCAATCCTTTGTTAATAAAAAAGTTTATTGTCTTTATATTTAATTCCTCTTCTTCTATATTTAAAGTACCATCTTCTTTTTTCAAAGATCTTATACTATTTCCACATCTATGTTTGAGAGTGGATTGATGAAAAATTCTAGTGTTCCTATCTCCTTCTATTAGTCATTGAGTCCTTGACTTCTACTTCTAGAGTTACACCTCTTCTTGTTTGGATAATCTTAACCATTGTTCTCTTAGATTTCTTTTGTTCTAAAATTTTATTCCTCTTCATGGTCAGTTTCCATTTGATTTTGAACTTTTTCCATTTTCCCTCTTAGTTCTTTTTTCCTTTCAAATAGATTGCCAAAAGAGTTCTCATTCCATCTTTTAACTCAAGAACTTTTATCTTACCAAGTTTAGAGAAAAAGTTGATCATGGGGGAGCTAGTTTCTTTTGAGTTTCACCCTTCTTGGATATATTTCTTAATATTAGGGTGGGATATTCACATATTTTCAAATTTGAAGGGACTAAGCACTCTTTTTTCCATTTCCCATTTCAACACTAGGGCCTTGTGATCTAAACCCATTCTAGTTTGAGCAGTGAGAAGAAACTTGTCCAAATTATTCTAGTTAGAGGATAGGGTGAATATATCTAATCTAACCTATATCAACCTATTCCATTTCCTTCTATTAGTCCAATTAAATTTGGATCCTAACAGATCAAGGTCACTAGGCCTTGATCTAGTAGAAGCTCCCCTAGATATGTCATACCATCCAAGTAGTCTTCATTTCCTCCTAACTTCTTAGAGGCATAGAGAGGAGAGTTAAATTTTAAAATAACCATCCATTTAGATTAATTGTTGTTTCCTATTTGATTCTCCAGAGAGAACTAGAAATGATTCCTTTGGCTTTTTTTATTAGGAGCATAGATATTGACTAGATTCCAAGACCACCTAGATAGTATATCATGACAATTTAAAATAATGGAATTAGAAGAAGAGTAGATTAATTAAGCTACACATGAGATTATTTTTTTTCCACATTATTTCTAACCCCCTTAATGCCTCTTGAGAATCCGCAAAGCTCCTATCTTTGAGAGGCCAAACTTGACCAACCATTCAATCAAAACCTTCCTTTTGCATCTTTCTTTCTTGGATTAAAATCATATCAACTTTGAAATGTGATGCTTCATAGTGTTTTTTAGGAGACTAATGAGATCTTTCCTAATATTTGTTTCCACCTTTAACTTAGTGGCACCCTTTTTTGTGCTCTTTGTCTTTCCTTTCACTATTACTGCTTTTAAAGGTGGAGGAAGGAACATAAGGACTTTTCAAAACTTGTAGGTTTCTTTGGAGGTTCAAATTATTCTTCTTTTTTCTTTTTTTATCCACAATATGCTAGATGAATTCCTCAAGAAATTCTACATTGTCATCTATCTCTTTTATTGAAGATGAGGTAGAAAGAATCCATAGAGAATTTAGCTTCTCCCTAGATCTAAAAGTCCTGATATGTTCTAGGTCAGTCAAGGAGGATGGGGGGCTTAGTACCACCTAAAGATTACATAGAGTAGTAGGGGTGGTTCCATAAGCTAAGGAAGGAGAATCTAGAAGAGAAGAAGATTGATTAATTGGGGCTTTATTAGCTACCTCACATTGAATCTTCTACTAGTGAGGGTTTAGCAAGGGGGAAGAAGGGAGTGACAACCCCTATGCTAGTGGTAATATTTCCACCAAGCCAAAAGGATTTATTTGTGGAGGGCCCATAAGAGGGGAAGGAGAAGGGAGGAAGCCTTTGGACGACATGATTTGGGAGGAAGGGCACAAGATGAATAGGTGCACAAACCTTTTGCATTGGGTACAATACATTTCAACATTCTTGTACTCTAGGGTTTGAACATAGATTCCCAACTTGGATTTCAAGGAGACAAAGGAAGGTATAACTCTTTTTACTTTAACACTTACAAAACTCCTTGCATGCTAAAGCCTCAATATTTTTGGTTGATTTTTTCAACCAAAAGGAGGGATCCAAAAGATTCTACAATCCCTTTGAATAATTCAAAGTTCCAAAACTCCAATGGGATATAGGGAAAATGAACCCAAATAGGGGACTTTAACAACAAGGTCAATTGTTGGGTCCTATTTAGGTTTCTAGTTACAAACTACCAGAGTGATTTTAGCATTCGTCTCTTGGAACCAGGGTCCATTAGTAAGAATAGAAGTAATATCTTCTACATTAAAAAAATAGAATGAGAACATACTATTGACTAGGGCACTAATCTCAATGCCACCTTTCAAAGACCTAGTCGAAGAAGCCCACTTTCTAAGAATATCTATAGATGGTCTATAGAGGAGAAAGTGCCCAACCAAGGTGAGATACAATTATTTCACCATTTCATCAAGGATCACATTTAGAATCTTAACCATACCACCTTTCACCAAGCAGGTCCTAATGAGAGTCAAATGGGATAGGGAGGGAATAATAGCACTTGTCACCTTCACAACAAAGGACTCCACCATTATATAAAGACCTCTAGTTGAACTATTGGGGAAAGTACTGTTTTTCCATTAATAATGAATTAAGGGGGAAGGAATAGGGGGAGAAGAGGTTGGGAGTAGAGGGAGAGGGGGAGTAGGGGATAGGGGAAGGGAGTGAGGCATCCCCATAGAAGGAAATTGAAGTAGGCATAGAGACCAGAAAAGCCAAGAATGCTAGAAGGACGAAGGCTAGGGGCAACGAAGCCAAGGAGAAGAGTCATAGCCAGCTATCATAGTTTAGTTATCTAATTATCCAAAGTTACTTATGCTTAGGTTATTTTACCCTTCTAATCTTCCATAAAATATGATTACAAATGTTAGTAAATTGCGAGCTTAAGCAATTTTAAACATAACTTACTAATTATAACCACTTACAAAAAGAATTAGATCTAACAATATGGAGAAATGCAAAGCTAAAACTTAATAAATAAAGTGAAAACATTTTTCATCAGTGACAATTACCATACTCTCAGGATCCTCCTCCATTTAAAATCTAGGACCATGTCTTCATCCCTTCAATGAATTCCAAGAACAAGGACATTCCCAGTGGGGGCTCAGATATAATGCCCACCTTTTCCTAGATTATAAGTTGAACTTATCTTTAGACACCTTACATTATTATTGTACATGGACCATGTTTATTTTTATGATGATTGACATTAGTAGGATAACTCTGACTTATATGTTAGTTGATTAGATGTCATATTTTATAGATTAATAGACATTTCAATTTTTAAAAAATTCAATAAAAGATTTAAAATCCTCTCAATAGATATTTAATATTCTATTTTATATCTATAAGGAAAAATGAAAATAATAATGTCACGACCCATCCACTCATGTTTCTAATATATTACTTGTTTGTAGACTTTGAAAACCTTTTGACTTGGTCAAATAATGTTTATGATATTAGTTAAGAAAATAATTTAACATTAATGTATTTAATTCAACAATTTGATGGAAATGATATGATGTGATGATGATTAAGTTTTAAGATGTTTTCAATGTTGTGAATTGATGGAAATTATACGATGCATTGATGAATGTTTAGGATCATGATGTTAATGATTAATGTTGTTACATCATTATGTTAGATGGTCATGATAGTAATGATTAATTAGATAGCTTAAAATACTTCATTAGATAATAAATATCAAAATATTTTTTCAGATACTAACTCATTTTGTGTTTTGAGTGTTTGAGTGGTTGCATGATCAACAAGATTTTGGTTGACGTATAAGAGGCTAGCTCTAGAAGGCTGGATTTTTATGATAGCCTATACACACCACATAACAATGAGCTTGTCAAATTAATGGATATATTCTATTCTATCATGTTTTAATCAAGTTCATTCCTACCTTACTTCTAATTATGGAAATAAAACTATGAGAAAAGAGCTAATAAGTGTGGTTACTTGTGCTATAATTATGTTGGATATATGATCTGGTTTAAATAGAATTAAATTTCCTATAGAATAATACACTAATTATGCCTCTACCTATATTTACATCTTATTGTAGTGATCTTCTTTTTAGTGTAATGAAAAATATGTCATAACACATTTTTAAGATTCTTGATATTAGAATCTTGTAATTTTCATTAGTTCAAAACATTCAATTAAAGGTTTCCACTATTGTGCTTCTGGGTCAGATTGTGTGAGAGCCTTTTTGTATCAATGTTTTGG